>SJYX01019071.1:313612-384352 GCA_006410675.1 Oreotragus oreotragus | reverse complement strand
TGTATTTTTATTAAAGAATTTAATTTTTTTTTTCTTTAAACATTTTAGAGATTCATTTTATTGTGTTCTGGTTTCTGCTGTTTGTGATGTGAAGTCAAATGTTATTTGCATTGTTTGTTCTTCTATAAGTCATGTTTCCATTTTCCTCTGGTTGCTTTTTAAGATTTGCGCTTTATATTTTATTATTATCGGTTTGACTGTAATGCCACGGTTGTGGTTTTCTTGGGATTGTTTTCTTTGTAGTTTGCTGAGATTCTTGCAATTGTGGCATGGTGTTTTTCAATGATTTGGGCAAAATTTCAGCCATAATTTTTTTCAACATTTCTTCTGCACCTCTCTCCCTCCTCTTTCTAAGGCACCAGCTACACATATATTAGAGCATTTGCTATTGTCCTACACATCTCAAGTGCACTGTTCTTTTATACCCTTTTATCTTTTGTGGGTTTAGTTTGGGTTCTTTCTCTTAAAAAAAAAATTTTGCTTATTTGGCTGTCTTGGGTCTTAGTTGTAGCAAAAGGGATCTTCGTTGCATCATTCAGGATCTTTCACTGAGGTGCTCAGGCTTAGTTGTCCTGCAGTGTGTGGAATCTTGGTTCCCCGACCAGGCATTAAACCTGCATTCCCTGCCCTGAAAGATGGACTCCCAACCACTGGATTACTAGGGAAGTCCAGCTTGGATATTTTCAATGAAAATGTCCTTAAGTTTATGATCCTTTACTCAACTGTTTCCTGTCTTCTGTTAAGTCTGGTGAATTCTTCATTTCTGACATTTTATTTTTATTTCTGACATTACTGTTTGGTTATTTTTTGTTTATAGCTTCTGTGCCCAGATGAAATTCTCAATCTCTTCATGTTTTTTGTCTGCCTTCCCAGTAGATCCTTTAGCATTTTTAGCATAGTTATTTTTAAAATTAGCCTCTTTCTTTGAGACAATGGTAGATTCCTATCAGTTGTAAGAAATATAGAGTGAACATATGACCCTTTACCCAGTTTCCCTGTGATAAAATCTTGTAAAATTGTGGAATAATACACAACATGAATATTGACATTGACACAATCAAGATATAGAATATTTGTACCACCACAGTAGTTCCTCCTAGTACCCTTTATAGCCATCTCCCCCCATCCCAGCCCCTGAACCTAGGCAACCACCAACCTGTTCTCCTAATTCTTTCATCTCAAGAATGCCATATAAATGAAATTATACAGTATATAACCATTTAGGATTGGCTTTTAAAAATTCATATCATTCCCTTGTAATTTCCTACACGTTACATATGTCAATAATACAATCTTTTTTTTTTAATCACTGAATAGCATTCTGTTATATCAAAGTTCCTGCCTGATGCATACACTTGTTTGTTGCTGTTCTTGTTTAGTCAGTAAGTTACCATGAGCCACCAAGGGGGCTGATATATACACTTCTATATGTGAAATATGTAGCTGATGGGCAGCTGCTGGATAGCACAAGGGGCTCAGCTCAGTAATCTCTGATGACCTGGAGGGAGATGGGGTACAGGGAGGCTTAAAAGGGTGGGGTATATGTATACTTATAGCTGATTCACGTTATACAGCAGAAGTTAACACAATGTTGTAAACCAATTATGTTGTTGTAGTTTAGTTGCTAAGTTGTATCTGACTCTTTGAGACCTGATGTACTGCAGCATGCCAATTATACTCCAATTTAAAAAAGAAAAGATCTTTCTCCATCTTTACCAAAAAAAAATTTCCTATCTAATTATTCCAACCTTTGGAATATTTCTGTATCTCCTCCTAATGAATGTTTCCTCTCATGATCAAGGGTCAATTTTCCTGCTTCTTTTGTGCCTATAATTTTTTTTTTTTTTGTATACTGGATATTTTGTATAAAATAAAAGCAATAGCTAAAATAAGTAATATTTGCCTCAAGGGGCTGAATCAATCTGATGTGTAGTTGAGCTGGGTATGGGCTTTGTTGGGGCTTTATCTGATTCAGCTTCAGCACACCACTGGCTTCTAATATTTGGGGGATTAGTCCCTTCTCATTAGAAGAGCCTAGGGTTTCAACATCACTGAGCTTCTGGAGACTTTTTTTGTCTGTTATTGTCATGTTGCTAGCTTTTCTAACTGTAGAACATATCTCTCCGATTTACAATCCTTGTGGAAGGAGGGTAACTAAGGAAATGTCTTTGCTCTGTCATTCTGCTCCTGGCTTTCTGAGCCAGGGGATATCTCTCTGTTTTGCTACTCTGCCTCCATCTTTTGGAAGGCAGCTGCCTTACTGTATATAAAGGCCTGCAAAGTCCCAGGGGGATTTCTCTCAGCCAAGTCCGTGCTCTGACTCTGCTGCATTGTCCCTGAGCACAGTGTCAAGTCCTATAGAAAGGGCTGGCAGTTGGAGAGAGACTTACTCTGTCACTGGAGTTTCTCAGAATGCTAATCTAACAAGCCAGCCCACGCACACCCATTAAAAGGGCATTAAATTTTCTGTGGATTTCTCTATTTTTCCCCATGGGTTTTTTGTTGTTGTTGTTGTTGCTTTGCCGTGACTGAAAGTCACTGTGTAGGAGTGAAAATATCTTCTAAGAGGAGCTTGTCACTTGCTAGAGTTTAATTCATTTAGATTCTTTGCATTCTTGGCAATCTAATGAGTTTAAAGAAACAAAAGAAAACAAAAAGCACTTCTGTCCACCTGAAGGGCTTGTCAGTTTCTAGTTTTGCTTAGGACTGAGTAAATCCTAACTATGAAGTAATTTTTTTTCCCTAGGGAGCAATACATATCAGTCTCCTTGTTCTCCCTCAGCACTTTATTCTCATTCTTTTGAAAAGATCCTTAAATTTTTTCATGTTCTTTTGAGGTAAAGTTTTAGATGCCAAAGCATTCTGTTTGCAGAACTCAGAGAGGGAATTAGCAGTGAAGTCATCTTTTCCTTACAGGAAGATGTTCATCAATTCTCCCTGTTTTCATCCCCACCTCTCACCCCTCCTATTCTCCATTGCACTTGATTTTTCAAGGGCTCTAGGTGGCAGATTGTGATGTCTTCCTTAGATGTGTTAATATCATTCATGCATATTTTGACTGCTGCTTCCTCAACCTTGGTTCACTCATATTATGAAACTTATCACCTTGCTTTATAGTTTCTAGAGATTTGTTGAACACTCCTAGGGATCTTGAACTAGAAGATTACATCAGGATATATGCTAACTAACCAAAGAGTTAGGACAGAATCCCAAGCAGCCTGATTCCTGGTCCAGTTTACTTTTCATTAACCTTATCACTGCCTTGTTTCATTCTCCCATATTTCTTTCTGTATTGAGGTTTACTGAAGGCATTATTGAAGAATCATCCAAGATGCCACACTGCAACAGTGGTTCAGCTGACAGCTACCCAAGCAAGTGCTCTTATTGATGAGCCAATACATATCCAAGATACAGGCCTGACTCCATTTCAGATAAAGCTTCTTTGAGATCACTGGAAGATGAAAAGGGGAACCTGTTTCATTCTCAAGCCAACTATAGGGCCAATGAAGTTGATGAGCAAAGCACCTTTTCTTGGAGGTTATTATGTAGGGGTCTACCCCATGGGTCTCCTTTGGCCCCTGAAACCTGAGAAGATATTAATTAGACTGTTGAAAAAAGATGTGATGAATAGCCCTTTGCAGGTCCAATTAAAACTTTATGATTCAGACGTGATGGTAACCCATGTTGCTGTCACTACTCCAAACGTCAGTCTGATTTTGTAGAGGTGGTTTGTAGCACCTGATGTCACCCGGATCCTAGTCATTGAAGGCTGCCTTGAGGGAGCCTGCTTTCTCCCTTCAGGCGAATAGATATTACCATGGTTATTGTCATCTTTTCCGCCCCCTCTTTTGAATCCCTTCTCCTCCTAGAAGTTTGTCTTAAAAATGGATATATAGAGAGTATTCCTTTCCAGACTTAGAATCACAGTTAACTTTCGAACAGACCATGAGTGTGGTGATGGCTTTTGTCCAACTCAGGCTTTATCTCAACAATTCTGGAGCCTAAGGATATGGCAGTAGTTTATTAGAGTGCCTGCATTTTGGAATTTCCATAGCTTTGGATTTATGTGAAATTCATTCACTGTGAAACCTGACTATCTGAAGACCCTCATCTTGATATGGAACTGTGTCCCAGGTTTTTTTGGGAGTTCTGTCATGTCTGAATTTTAATTTAGGCATAGGTCATTACTTGACTGCCACAATAAACTGATGCTATAATGAATTGAAATGTTGTAAAAAACACAGAGGATGCAAAGGAACTTTATGCCCTTTAGTTACATAAATATTACATATTTATAAGATATTCCATAAATGAGCAGCTAATATAACATGCTTCCTAATGGCTATAGAATTTATCACAGTAATCTCAACATATCAATAAGTGGGTCAAAACATCTGTTGCTACATTTTTCAGAGTTTATTATGGGACTGGATAAAGCAAAGTTAATTTCCTAGAAATAGCCCTCAATAGGTCGAGGTTTCAGGTGTATGTGAGGTAGCTTTGATCTGGAATCAGGATGTATTTCCTCTATTATTTTTTTTCTAATAGTCACCTTCTAGAACTGAGACAAGGAGACCCAAAGTGTTAGAGGTGGTTTCTGACAACATGGAGTTTTAGGTGGCACAGAAGGGAAAAAAGCTTTCCTTTGCAAATTCACCATGATCCATGCACTTCTTCTGGGTAAATTTGAAATTTTTTGTACTCAGTATTTAGCATATAGATGACTTTATTGTGTATAGGGATCAATAAGTAAGTGACACAAACTTCCTTGCCTCTAATATTCAGTTAAGAATCTGAATATTAGTGCAGGGCTTTCACCTTGGGATTATGTGCTGGTTTAGGTTGTGCTAAGAGGTATAATGTCAGGAAGTAACGGTTAGAACTGGACATGGAACAACAGACTGGTTCCAAATAGGAAAAGGAGTACGTCAAGGCTGTATATTGTCACCCTGCTTATTAACTTANAAAGCTGAAACTCCAGTACTTTGGCCACCTCATGCGAAGAGTTGACTCATTGGAAAAGACTCTGATGCTGGGAGGGATTTGGGGCGGGAGGAGAAGGGGACGACAGAGGATGAGATAGCTGGATGGGATCACTGACTTGATGGACGTGAGTCTGAGTGAACTCCGGAGTTGGTGATGGACAGGGAGGCCTGGCGTTCTGCAATCCATGGGGTCAGAAAGAGTCGGACACGACTGAGCGACAGAACTGAACTGAACTGAAGAGGTATAAACCCTCTTAGACACTGTGTGTGCTGGGTCTCCTGATTTGGATGCTTATTTTGTTGGGATACAAAAAAGGGTTGTGTTGTGTGGGGCCCAAAGAGTTAAGTCTCAAAGAAGTTCTCAACATTTTTCCAGAATAAGATGCTCAGCATTCTTAAGTACTGTCCATCAGAAGATGCAAAAAATCCCTATTCATGTATTCAAATAGTATTTTTAAACCAAGATATATTCAATATCACTTTATTTCTTCTTTTCTCAAGGTGAGAAAATATAGCAATATTTTGTTTTGAAAATTCCCAATACTCCTTTAAACCAAGTCCCTCTTCTCAGATACGGATAGGATCAGTCTTTCTTAGCTAAAATCACTTATGCCATAATAGAATATCCCCAATAAGGGCATAATAAGGTATTTTCAATATGTGGGCTCTACTGTATTTTGGAAGCAAGCTGCCTACACAGTAAGTATAGCATGATACCCTGATCATCCCCATTTTGGTGTAAAATGTCATCACTGTATAGTCAGATGAGTATAACAGAGCAATGTTAGGTCAGTATTTTAGATAAGATAATCATTTCAATACATTTTTTCTTTTAAAAGCCATATACTTCTTTGAGAACCCAATTAAATCTGTGGGCATGCTCATCAGTAAAATGTACATATAAACATACATAATCTCACACATAATTTCAGGAACTTCACTGATTTCCTGATGCCTATTTGTGTATCTCTCTATAGGTTAAGAAGCCATGGCCTAATTTCTAAGGCTTTCTTTACTCCAACACTATAGAAATGACTCATGAGTCCTCAGGTCTCTGATTCTAGAGACTGAACATTGTCAGTGAACATGTTTCCAATGAAACTTCTGAATATTATGCTTCCTTATATATTCAGTCAGCTTTAATTCTGCCCCACATACAAGGCTGAAAATGTGGCGATTCTATTGGAAATTTATACCTAACTCTAAAATTTGTGGTGCATTTCTCCTTGGTGTTATCAGTATTCTGTTTTTCTCACCTTCCCTTCATACTCAGTTCTGTGGGTTATGTTTTGTCTTCTTCCCAGAAGAGGGTGATTTCCCAGGTGTAATTGATTAGTTTGGTGGTATTGGTGGACTGATTGAAATCCAGGCCAGTCTCCTGGCCAGTCATGGCTTTGGTGCCATGGGCTTGGCTTATTATAACTATGAAGACCTGCCTTTTCAAGTGGAGAAAGTAGATTTGGAATATTTTGAGGAAGCTGTCAACTTTGTCCTGAGATATCCTAAGGTAAATTTTGTCTTTTTAGTCAGTTTCAGTCCCTAGTTTTCAATTATCATGATATTCTATGACCTCTTTTAACTTCCAACTGTGATTCACCCTCAGTGAACTTGAAACTCTGTTCACATGATTTATTTTGTATCCTGTGTCTTCAGCTCAGAAAGATGAAATACATAGTTAGTCTGTGTCCTTCATGGACTCAAAGGGCATTGACTTTGGATTCAGACATAAATGGCTTTCACTTCTGGCTCCACACCATCTGGTTGTGGGAATCTGGGCAAGTTGCTAAGAACCTCTAATCCTCAGTTTCTTCATCTGTTAAAAAATCTTGTAATGCCACTACTTCACAAGGTTATTCTGAGAATTAAAGGGAATACTAAAAGCCAAGTCTTATTAGAGTAACTAACAACACTAAACACTCAATAAATCTGATGAATTATTATTATTATCACCTTCTCTGATAATTATTAAATCACCATACTTAACCAGGTAGAAAATCTGTATTTATCTAAATAGAGGGTCTGAATTTTTAGTGACTTGACACGTCTTAAACATAATGTTGTAGTACTTTCTAACCCACGTAACTTCTTAAAATTTTACAATGTGCTTTGCTGCTTGCTGTAAGAGAGTTGATGCGTTTTAGCCCTTATTTATTGTTAATATCTTTTTCTTAATAAGAATTAATCTATGAATTAAGACTCTGTATTACATCCTTTTTCATATAAGGATCATCAAAATATGGTCAGAATTGCCATTGTAAGATGAGCAACAATTGCTGACAATCTACTGAAGCGTTGACTTTTTAAATAGCTATTTCTGATGAATATAATGGAATTGTCCTTGAATTATCAAATAGGCATTGTTATCATTGTGCTAGTCCTCTTGTTGGCTTAAATAAGAATTTAAGAGGTTATGCAATTCTGTTTCTCATTCTTTTAACTTCGGTCCACTTGTAGGTGCTGGTGACTTTTCTATCATTGTTTCCACCAATTTACATAGATAGCTGTTGGGGTCCTTTAATAGATCGAGACCTGGCGGTCCGGAGGCGACGATAAGAAAGTGAAAAAGAGAGAAAGGCTGATACTCCCTGGTTTACGCAGAGAACCAATAAAGCCCTTGACACAGGACTTTCATCTCTCACGAAGGCACCGGGCACCCTCTCG
This sequence comes from Oreotragus oreotragus, assembly GCA_006410675.1. Lineage (NCBI taxonomy): Eukaryota > Metazoa > Chordata > Mammalia > Artiodactyla > Bovidae > Oreotragus > Oreotragus oreotragus. The sequence continues at coordinate 376,706 of SJYX01019071.1, read as the reverse complement.
AAGCGGGGTGAAGGCCCAGGGCACCTTCTCGAGAGAGTCTTAGAAGCCTGGGCAGGAGAGTGAGCAAGATGGGTCTCAAGTGCTCCAAAGAATCAGCTGAGGAGAGAGAGAGAGAAGAAAGAAAGAAAGGAAGGAAGAAAGAAAGAAAGACAGACAGACAGACACAGGGACCCAAGCTCTGATGGAGCAAAGGTGCTTTAATGATTTCTCTGTGAGTATATAAAGGCTGTGGTACAAGAATTTTCTTTCGACAATGATAAAGACCAGAAAACCAAATGTACAGCAACTGTCACCAAGGGAACAAGGGATTAATAATGGTCACAAGATCAGATGGCAATCCATATCTCAAGAAAGGGGATTGAAGCTCAGCAGTTTTGTTGTAAAGAGAATGTTTATTAAAGGAGATTCAAGCTTGTCTCACACAATGACCTCAGTTCCTGGGAGCAGCGTGATGTTCCGCTTAAAAAGAAACAAAGGACTTGTGAGAAACAGCACGTAGGAATCCTCCTGTTAAACATTCCCTGATAGCTAGCTAGTTAGTGACTAAGTCAGGCCTGGAAACCAGATTTCTTTCCTAAGCTCTAAGTATTTTTTATTAAACCTGCTTCACACTGTCTGTTCCTCAGAAGGCTAGACCTCAGATATTTCAGTTCCTTGGAAGTCTTGTTTCTCCATCTGTTGGTTTGAAGTGTCTTCCAAAGGTCTCTAAATTCCCTGATCCAAAATTTGGTGGCAGAAGTTGTAATAAGAGTTAGTGTTCTGCCAAAGGCCAGAAATAAATTAAATAAAGCCTGCATATATATCTGAGTCACCTCTTTGTTGTTGCTGCTCATCCATGATATACTGGCTTTACTTTATTTTCCATGGCTAAATCCATTCTGAATTCTCATTTCTCCTGCCATACCTGTGACTCTGTATATTTTATACTGACACAGAATTTCAGAACTTGAAAGGTTCTTTTAAACCAAATTAGGGGTGAGGGTGGAAGTTCAAGCTACTTCTCTTACTATGCAGGGTAGAAAATGAAGAATACATATGACTCACTCAGTTTGTTTCATTTTTTCCATTGCTGTAAGAACTTCTTACATTTCTGTCAACTAGATACAAGTGGTATATTCATTCATATTTTTATAAATAATAAGAAAAAAACCCAAACATTACTTAATAAAAATTTTTTTTCTAAGAAAATCTAGGGAATCAAAGTGGCTTTAGAAGAGATGTGACTCCCTGAATCTATCCTTGCATGGGGTCAGTGCTCAAGCAGAATGAAGGCTTTATTTTGCACTATTAAAAAAAAAAATCTTAAAGTCCTTCTTCTTTTTTTTTTTTTCACTCTCACATACCAACTAGGAGTTGTATATTCTACCCTCATAAATAGCTCATGGACGCGTTTCCTTTTTATCACCACCAGTAATAAAAAAAGGCACCTTCTTTCTTGCCTGTACCATTGCAGTAGGCTTGACTTTTCTGCCTCCATTTTTGCAAGTTAGAGTTACAAGACTGTTTTTCTAGAGCACAATTATTTTACTCATTTGCTTAACAGTCTCTCAATTTACTACAGGATAAAGGTCAGGATTCCTAGCATCTTTAATAAAGTTCTTCATAATCTGACTTATGTATGTGTGTGTGTATGGTTAGTTGCTCAGTCATGTCCGACTCTTTGCAACCCTTTGGACTGTAGCCCTCTAGACTTCTCTGACCATGGGGATTCTCCAGGCAATAATACTGGAGTTGCCATGCCCTCCTCCAGGGGATCTTCCCAACCCAGGGATCGAACCCAGGTCTCCCGCCTTGCAGACAGATTCTTTGCCACCTGAGCACCAGGGAAGCCCATGAATACCGGAGTAGGTAGCCTATTCCTTCTCCAGGGGATCTTCCCAACCCAGGAATCAACCCGGGGCCTCCTGCATTGCAAGTGGATTCTTTACCACTTGTGCCTTATCTTACGCTTCTCTTTAAAATTTCTCCTGATTCTCCACTGTGTAAGGAAGAGTCAAAGCTGCTTATTAGCATGTTCTTCCAAGCCATTCCCTGTCAAGCTGCTGTTTTCCTTTCCAGCCTTATTTTACAACTCCCTGTTTTATACTTTAAACTCAAGTAGTGAAGAACTACTGTGGTTCCCTGGATGCACTGCTCCTGAGTTTTAGCAGGTGTTCTTCCCATGGCAAATCCACTAGGAATGCTTTGGCTATGTTTTCAGAAAAGTCACTGAGGGTGGCTTAAGCAGCATCAACATAGGGCATTTTATTTTCTCATGTAACAAACCTGGAGATAAGTGTTTCCAGCTTTAGTCTGGAGACTCAGAGGAGTTTCTGAACAAGGAGACTGGACTGACATTTCTGTAATTTCCTGGCTTTCTCCTCAAGATCACCAGATGGCTGTGGCATTTCAGACATACAAGCCAGCATTATAAGCAGGAAAAAATGGTCAGGAAACTGGTTTTCTCCTCATGATTCTATTCTATTTTATGTCAGGGGAAAAAGCCAAGATCGTAGGTAAAATTTACTGTCTTTCCAGGAGAGGCTTGAAAAGGATGTAACAAAGGTGAATGGATTCACAGCCATCAGAATTTATCTTTTGAGACTAGATACATTGCTATGCCCTAAAAAACAAGGCCATGTTAGCTTTAAAACTGTGGACACCAACCCCTGTCTAGGCAGCTAACAATGTCTACTACACTTGGCATAGAATGCCATTTCTTCTTGTTTGCTCTAATTTTTTTTTAACATAAATACTCAACTTATAGCCCATTTCTTCTGAGAATCTTTTTTTTTCCTTAACTTTTATTGGAGTATGGTTAATTTACAGTGTTGTCTTAGTTTCAGAAAACATAGCAAAGTGAATCAGTTATGCATATACATATATGCACTTTTTTTTTCAGATTCTTTTCCCGTTTAGGCCACTATGCAGTATTGAGTAGTATTCCCTATGCTATACAACAGGTTCTTATTAGTTATTTATTTTACATATAGTTATGTCTGATTCTGCCTTCTGGGTGGGCAGGCTTGCCTATGTGCATTATTTTATCATAGAATTTATGCTGCTGCTGCTGCTAAGTCACTTCAGTCATGTCCAACTCTGTGCAACCCCATAGACGGCAGCCCACCAGGCTCCCCTGTCCCTGGGATTCTCCAGGCAAGAACACTGGAGTAGGTTGCCATTTCCTTCTCCAATGCATGAAAGTGAAAAGTGAAAGTGACTAGGAGGAAAGAAGCAGACAATCTCTTCATTTGGTGGTGAATTCCTTGATAAAAAATTATGCCTTTTTTTCTGTGTCCTCCCAGTGCTTGTACAGGGTAGATGATCTAAAGTGCTTGCCAGGTTTGATGACTGACAATGAAAGAGGAAGCTAAGCCAAGCCTTTTTTCTGAAACCTTTTCCAGAGGAGAAACCTTTTGGGGAAATCAAAGCANCTGACTTATGTATGTGTGTGTGTATGGTTAGTTGCTCAGTCATGTCCGACTCTTTGCAACCCTTTGGACTGTAGCCCTCTAGACTTCTCTGACCATGGGGATTCTCCAGGCAATAATACTGGAGTTGCCATGCCCTCCTCCAGGGGATCTTCCCAACCCAGGGATCGAACCCAGGTCTCCCGCCTTGCAGACAGATTCTTTGCCACCTGAGCACCAGGGAAGCCCATGAATACCGGAGTAGGTAGCCTATTCCTTCTCCAGGGGATCTTCCCAACCCAGGAATCAACCCGGGGCCTCCTGCATTGCAAGTGGATTCTTTACCACTTGTGCCTTATCTTACGCTTCTCTTTAAAATTTCTCCTGATTCTCCACTGTGTAAGGAAGAGTCAAAGCTGCTTATTAGCATGTTCTTCCAAGCCATTCCCTGTCAAGCTGCTGTTTTCCTTTCCAGCCTTATTTTACAACTCCCTGTTTTATACTTTAAACTCAAGTAGTGAAGAACTACTGTGGTTCCCTGGATGCACTGCTCCTGAGTTTTAGCAGGTGTTCTTCCCATGGCAAATCCACTAGGAATGCTTTGGCTATGTTTTCAGAAAAGTCACTGAGGGTGGCTTAAGCAGCATCAACATAGGGCATTTTATTTTCTCATGTAACAAACCTGGAGATAAGTGTTTCCAGCTTTAGTCTGGAGACTCAGAGGAGTTTCTGAACAAGGAGACTGGACTGACATTTCTGTAATTTCCTGGCTTTCTCCTCAAGATCACCAGATGGCTGTGGCATTTCAGACATACAAGCCAGCATTATAAGCAGGAAAAAATGGTCAGGAAACTGGTTTTCTCCTCATGATTCTATTCTATTTTATGTCAGGGGAAAAAGCCAAGATCGTAGGTAAAATTTACTGTCTTTCCAGGAGAGGCTTGAAAAGGATGTAACAAAGGTGAATGGATTCACAGCCATCAGAATTTATCTTTTGAGACTAGATACATTGCTATGCCCTAAAAAACAAGGCCATGTTAGCTTTAAAACTGTGGACACCAACCCCTGTCTAGGCAGCTAACAATGTCTACTACACTTGGCATAGAATGCCATTTCTTCTTGTTTGCTCTAATTTTTTTTTAACATAAATACTCAACTTATAGCCCATTTCTTCTGAGAATCTTTTTTTTTCCTTAACTTTTATTGGAGTATGGTTAATTTACAGTGTTGTGTTAGTTTCAGAAAACATAGCAAAGTGAATCAGTTATGCATATACATATATGCACTTTTTTTTTCAGATTCTTTTCCCGTTTAGGCCACTATGCAGTATTGAGTAGTATTCCCTATGCTATACAACAGGTTCTTATTAGTTATTTATTTTACATATAGTTATGTCTGATTCTGCCTTCTGGGTGGGCAGGCTTGCCTATGTGCATTATTTTATCATAGAATTTATGCTGCTGCTGCTGCTAAGTCACTTCAGTCATGTCCAACTCTGTGCAACCCCATAGACGGCAGCCCACCAGGCTCCCCTGTCCCTGGGATTCTCCAGGCAAGAACACTGGAGTAGGTTGCCATTTCCTTCTCCAATGCATGAAAGTGAAAAGTGAAAGTGACTAGGAGGAAAGAAGCAGACAATCTCTTCATTTGGTGGTGAATTCCTTGATAAAAAATTATGCCTTTTTTTCTGTGTCCTCCCAGTGCTTGTACAGGGTAGATGATCTAAAGTGCTTGCCAGGTTTGATGACTGACAATGAAAGAGGAAGCTAAGCCAAGCCTTTTTTCTGAAACCTTTTCCAGAGGAGAAACCTTTTGGGGAAATCAAAGCAAGTCTACAATCCTCTATTCAAGTTTTCATGTTCTATTCTACTAAACTCATCATTTTTACTCAGTCTTTTCCTACAGAGCACCCTTTCCTCTGAACTTTTAGATAGCTCAGAATTAATGCAACAAAATTTATTAATCAATTTTATGCTGGCTAATATTATTTACAGTAAGTACACACCTTTTTTCTCTCTTATTTGTTCATGTAACACATTTTAATTGAAGTATAGTTGATTTACAGTGCTACGGTTTCAAGTATACTACATAATTATTTGATATTTTTATCATGTCTTTTTCTTATTTTCCCTTCTACATTTTTTAAAGGGAATTTAAAACAGCATCTAACACAATCCATAGTATTCAGTCAGTAAGAGCCTGACATATTCTTGAAAGAGTCATCTCTTTGGACATTAGTTATGTATTCCAAAGCTCTAGAACTGGGCATGTAGGTGGGATTAGTACTTTGTTTCCACTAGCCACTGAAGTTCATTGATTGATAGAGATGGTAGAGTTTTGCTAAATGATGAATGGAATCAATATCTCATTTATATTATTTTCAGGTCTGTTTACCTAAAACAAATAGACCTCCAGATATTTCTCTGCCAAGGTGGGTTTAATCAAGATCAGCAGAGAACTGCAATTTGGTATTTCAACCATGAAGAGCCACATGCAAGTCTCCACACAGCAAGGGAAAGGGAGTGCTTTTATGGAGGGGGAAAGGAAGTTGGGGTTGGGAGGGGAAGACCTATAGTAAACAAGACTCTGTGGCTTTTCATTGGCTGAATCCTGGCCAAGAAAGGAGTCTTCCTCCAGCTGGACTCTGGGTATGAGAGCTCCCCTTTCTGGTCTCCCAGTTTTACTTAATTGAGGTTTCTTGTTGCATTTCCCAATTTAGATCAGGATCTTTCTCTGAAAGCATCACTGATCAAGAGTCAGGTTTTCTAGTTTCAGCAGCCACTTGTTCTTCAATGCCAGGAAGAACCTTTCCTGGGTGTAATGTCTCACACTGGAGGACAGTTGTATAGATTGGAGACCAGTTGAGGTCCCATACAAGTAACGAGGAGGGACAACTATCTAGCATTTTCATCTAAAATCCATATGTTATCAAGATCATCTAAAGCATTATGTCATCACCAAAAGTTGACAAACTTTCAGGGACTTCCCTCATGATCCAGTTAAGACTCTGCCCTTCCACTGCTGTGGGCAATGAGTTTGATCTCTGGTAGGAGAACTAAGATCCCACATACAGCACAGCACAGCCAAACAAAACAAAAAAGCAAAAACATAAAAAGAGAGTTCCTTAGATTGCAAGGAGATCCAACCAGTCCATCCCAAAGGAAATCAGTCCTGACTATTCATTGGAAGGACTGATACTGAAGCTGAAACTCCAATACTTTGGCTATCTGATGTGAAGAACTGACTCATTGGAAAAGACCCTGATTCTGGGAAAGATTGAAGGCAGGAGGAGAAGGGGATGACAGAGGATGAGATGGTTGGATGGTCTACTTGATGGACATGAGTTTCAGTAAGCTCCAGGAGTTGGCGATGGGCAGGGAAGACTGGCACGCAGCAGTCCATGGGGTCGCAGAGAGTTGGACACAACTGAGTGACTGAACTGACTGAAAAAAAGTTAGCAGACTTCCAATAGGTCTAGTCTGAATATCTTGGGAAAGCTGTCTCATCAGATATCATCTGCTTCAGTTCTGGGAAATTTTTACTGTCAGGTCGCTAGACCTGAAAGTTTGATACTTTCTTTATATGTGTCATGCAAATTCAAGAGTCTCTTCCTTGGAGTTTGGTGCACAAGGGCCTTCCTGTGAGGCTGAGGAGAGTTTTTTTCTGGAAGGGTCTTTTTCAATAGATGAAATCTCCAGGTTGGAGAATGTGAATCATAAAATCCTTGTGTCCTAAGAAGACACTGTGAAAAGATTACTCTACCAAAATATGATTATTATTAATAGAAGCAATTTGTGTGCGTTAGTTGCTCAGTTGCATCTGACTCTTTGTGATCCTATGGACTCTAGCCTGCCAGGCTCCTCTGTCCATGGGATTCTCCAGGCAAGAATATTGGAGTGGGTTGACAGTTCTTTCTCCAGGGGATAGTCCCAACCCAGGGATTGGGATGTCTCTTTCTTAAGTGGCAGGAGGAAACAAACTACCAGTGTCACTCTTTTCCCCTTCTCTATACAAAATTGAAAGGAGGTTTCTCTTAAAATTCTGTGTTGCCATGATGACACCTGGTTCCACCTAAACTTCTATCAAACCTTGAGCTAACCAATGAGTTTTTCATATGGAAATGTTTTTCTTAAGCTATGTTAAAGAACTATGTATTTACCGTAGACTCTGTCTTTCTCCAAGTCAATTCTGCTTAAGACTCAGAACCAACAGGGGCTCAACAAACCAGTTATGTTTTACCCATACATTGTTCTCCTAATCTATGTTAATGAAACTATATATTTACTTGGAAATCTGCCTTTTTTCAAGATACATGTCAATCATTTTATGGCCCAGGACAGCTCACCTTGTGCCAATGTTGTCTCAAAATGCATGTTGTGAGTGAGGGCCTGGTACCAGTCTTTGAGTTTTGAGAATTCCCTTTCTCTAATTAGCAGCCTGCTAGTAGCTATATAACATCTGGCTAAAGACTTGCAGGGGGGCAGTCTTTCTGCCCGCTTCTGAAGTCTATGTCAGAAACTTTCTCTATCTCTTTTATGCTTTAATAAAACTTTATTACACAAAAGCTCTGAGCGATCAAGCCTTGTCACTGGCCCTGGAGTGAATTTCTCTCTCCTGGAGGCCAAGAATCCCGGCATCTTTTATGGTTCCACAACAACCTTTCAGGGTTGAACTCAGGTTTCCTACACTGGAGTCATATTCTTTGCTATCTGAGCCACCAGGAAAGCCCAGAAGCAATTAGGCCTTTGCAATATTGGAATATCTCTTCTTTTATTGGCTGTGGGTCAAAAGAAGCAGAAGCCAAATTCATTAAGTGTTCTTTGACTAGAGTAAGAGTTTATGGGTTCCAAAAGATATGTATCTGAGATTTAGAGGGACAAATGACAACGTTTTTGATCAAAGTACTTACAGGGTTTTCACTAGTTTTGCTACTTGACTCTTAATAATGCCACTAGTGTGTTCAACTAAGTCAAAGGATTGAGGGCAGAAAGTACAATAAAGTGTATAAAACCAGCCAAACAGTACAGACTTATCAAAGCACCTGGCCAGTAAAATAGGTTCCTTGATCACTCTGAAGCTCAAGTGGGGATAAGGTAAGGATAATCTTTTCTGGAAGGATGTTAACCACAGAAGAGGCAGTGGTCCATCTGTAAGGGAAGGCTGCAGTCCAGTGTGAAAATATACAGACAAGGACTAAAATATACTTATATCCATGAGATGCAAAAAGTTATATGAAAGCCATTTGCCAGACCTTGAATGGTCCATTAGGTAGTTAATAATGTCTGGGAGCAGTATGAATAGGTTTCCATAGGTTGTGTTTTGGACAGGTGGGACAAGCAAGGTGTGTATTTTTTTGTGGCTTAGTTAATATTTTCCCACAAATATTGACTCATGAATGCTGTCATTTTGTCAGTAGATCAACAGTTTAATGCATTTACAGTGGTGAGGAGTGGGAATTTTAGAGTCTCTGGTAGGATGGGTTGTCATTTGGTCTAAACCAGAGCTTTCTCTTTTTATCAAACCAACAATTGTTGAATTTCCAATCTTGTTTTTCCTTTTCTGAGGTCAATTGTTGGGCTTCTCTAACAAGTTTTCTGAAGTTATCATTTAGGGAAATAAAACTGTGGACCATAACAAAGTTTTAGCCACTGCTGGCTGCTTCAAGACTGGTTTTTGTGTATGTATGGGTGTGTATGTAAATATCACAAAGTGATTTCCTTAGCTTTCAGAGAGTAAGATTTAAAATGTTCACAGAATCTTAATAATAGCTAAGGCAGCAGGCAAAAATTCCTAAACAATGAAGCCATTTAAATTTTTGTTGTGGCTGGAAGTATGGAAACCAGGTCTTCTACAATGTTCCAAAATCATGAACTTCTCCAAAAGCACATCTGCTATCAGTATAAATGTTACCAGTTTTGCCACTGGCTAAAGTACAAGCCCACTAATAGTGTATAATTCAGCCTGTTGGGCTAAAGTAGCCATATGTAAAGATGCTGCCTTAACATCAAAAGGAGTTAAAGTAGCTTACCCAGCACAGCACTTTTTATATAAGAACCATGAGAGTGAACCATGAGAGGTCAGTATTACTCAGAGGATTTGCCTGTAGATCATCAGGACCAGCCAGGAGGTGATCTCTCCATGTTAAGCTGTCAAAAGGGACTTCTTCAGTGATGGAGAGGTGAAGAACAGCAGGGTTGAGCTTAATACAATGTGGAAGAGTTATGTGAGGAAGAATTAACAGAAACACTTAACAGGGGGTGAGGTGGCTGACTGAGAAATGTTGAGAGTGATGAAAATTCAGGAAAGCTTCTAATACATAAAGTACAAAAACAGTTGGGATTCCATGATGATTTTCTCAGTGGTCTTAACTGAAAGAGCAGAGGCCTAATGAAAGAGCAGCTCCACCCATCAACAGAAAGTTAGATTAAAGATTTACTGAGCATGGCCCCGCCCATCAGAATAAGACCCAGTTTCCCCCTCAATCAGTCTCTCCTATCAGGAAGCTTCCATAAGCCTCTTATCCTTCTCTATCAGAAGGCAGACAGACTGAAAACCACAATCACAGAAAACTAACCAATCTGATCACATGGACCACAGCCTTGTCTAACTTAATGAAACTATGAACCATGCCATATAGGGCCACCCAAGATGAACGGGTCATGGTGAAGAGTTCTGACAGAATGTAGTCCACTGGAGAAGGGAATGGCAAACCACTTCAGTATTCTTGCCTTGAGAATCCCATAAACAAATGAAAAGGCCACATGATAGGAGGACACTGAAAAATGAACTCCCCAGGTCAGTAGGTGCCCAATATACTAGTGGAGATCAGTGGAGAAATAACTCCAGAAAGAATGAAGAGACAGAGCCAAAACAAAAACAACACTGAGTTGTGGACGAGACTGGTGATGGAAGTAAAGTCCGATGCTGTAACACACAGTGTTGCATAGGAACCTGGAATGTTAGGTCCGTGAATCAAGGCAAACTGGAAGTGGTCAACAGGAGCTGGCAAGAGTGAACATCAACATTTTAGGAATCAATGAACTAAAACAGACTCTAATGGGTAAATTTACTCAGATGACCATTATATCTACTACTGTGGGCAAGAAGCCCTTAGAAGAAATGGAGTAGCCATCATAGTCAACAAAAGAGTGTGAAATGCAGTACTTGATGCAAATAAAATGACAGAGTGATCTCTGTTTGTTTCCAAGGCAAACCATTCAATATCACAGCAATCCAAGTCTATGCCCCAACCAGTAATGCTGAAGAAGCTGAACAGTTCTATGAAGACTTACAAGACCTTCTAGAACTAACACCCCCAAAAGATGTTCTTTTCATTATAGGGAACTGGAATGCAAAAGTAGGAAGTCAAGAAATACCTGGAGTAACAGGCAAATTTGGCCTTGGAATACAGAATGAAGCAGGGCAGAGGCTAATAGAGTTTTGCCAAGAGAATGCACTGGTCATAGCAGACATCCTCTTTCAACAACACAAGAGAAAACTCTACACATGGACATCACCAGATGGTCAATACCAAAATCAGATTGATTACATTCTTTGCAGACAAAGATGGAGAAGCTCTATACAGTCAACAAAAACAAGACCAGGAGCTGACTGTGGCACAGATCATGAACTCTTAATTATTGCCAAATTCAGACTTAAATTGAAGAAAGTAGGGAAAACCACTAGACCACTCAGGTATGACCTAAATCAAATCCCTTATGATTATACAGTGGAAGTGAGAAATAGATTCAAGGGATTAGATCTGATAGACAGCTGTCTCTTATACACATCTAGTATATTGGGCACCTACTGACCTGGGGAGTTCATTTTTCAGTGTCCTCCTATCATGTGGCCTTTTCATTTGTTTATGGGATTCTCAAGGCAAGAATACTGAAGTGGTTTGCCATTCCCTTCTCCAGTGGACTACATTCTGTCAGAACTCTTCACCATGACCCATTCATCTTGGGTGGCCCTATATGGCATGGTTCATAGTTTCATTAAGTTAGACAAGGCTGTGGTCCATGTGATCAGATTGGTTAGTTTTCTGTGATTGTGGTTTTCAGTCTGTCTGCCTTCTGATAGAGAAGGATAAGAGGCTTATGGAAGCTTCCTGATAGGAGAGACTGATTGAGGGGGAAACTGGGTCTTATTCTGATGGGCGGGGCCATGCTCAGTAAATCTTTAATCTAACTTTCTGTTGATGGGTGGAGCTGCTCTTTCATTAGGCCTCTGCTCTTTCAGTTAAGACCACTGAGAAAATCATCATGGAATCCCAACTGTTTTTGTACTTTATGTATTAGAAGCTTTCCTGAATTTTCATCACTCTCAACATTTCTCAGTCAGCCACCTCACCCCCTGTTAAGTGTTTCTGTTAATTCTTCCTCACATAACTCTTCCACATTGTATTAAGCTCAACCCTGCTGTTCTTCACCTCTCCATCACTGAAGAAGTCCCTTTTGACAGCTTAACATGGAGAGATCACCTCCTGGCTGGTCCTGATGATCTACAGGCAAATCCTCTGAGTAATACTGACCTCTCATGGTTCACTCTCATGGTTCTTATATAAAAAGTGCTGTGCTGGGTAAGCTACTTTAACTCCTTTTGATGTTAAGGCAGCATCTTTACATATGGCTACTTTAGCCCAACAGGCTGAATTATACACTATTAGTGGGCTTGTACTTTAGCCAGTGGCAAAACTGGTAACATTTATACTGATAGCAGATGTGCTTTTGGAGAAGTTCATGATTTTGGAACATTGTAGAAGACCTGGTTTCCATACTTCCAGCCACAACAAAAATTTAAATGGCTTCATTGTTTAGGAATTTTTGCCTGCTGCCTTAGCTATTATTAAGATTCTGTGAACATTTTAAATCTTACTCTCTGAAAGCTAAGGAAATCACTTTGTGATATTTACATACACACCCATACATACACAAAAACCAGTCTTGAAGCAGCCAGCAGTGGCTAAAACTTTGTTATGGTCCACAGTTTTATTTCCCTAAATGATAACTTCAGAAAACTTGTTAGAGAAGCCCAACAATTGACCTCAGAAAAGGAAAAACAAGATTGGAAATTCAACAATTGTTGGTTTGATAAAAAGAGAAAGCTCTGGTTTAGACCAAATGACAACCCATCCTACCAGAGACTCTAAAATTCCCACTCCTCACCACTGTAAATGCATTAAACTGTTGATCTACTGACAAAATGACAGCATTCATGAGTCAATATTTGTGGGAAAATATTAACTAAGCCACAAAAAAATACACACCTTGCTTGTCCCACCTGTCCAAAACACAACCTATGGAAACCTATTCATACTGCTCCCAGACATTATTAACTACCTAATGGACCAATGGCCTTCATATAACTTTTTGCATCTCATGGATATAAGTATATTTTAGTCCTTGTCTGTATATTTTCACACTGGACTGCAGCCTTCCCTTACAGATGGACCACTGCCTCTTCTGTGGTTAACATCCTTCCAGAAAAGATTATCCTTACCTTATCCCCACTTGAGCTTCAGAGTGATCAAGGAACCTATTTTACTGGCCAGGTGCTTTGATAAGTCTGTACTGTTTGGCTGGTTTTATACACTTTATTGTACTTTCTGCCCTCAATCCTTTGACTTAGTTGAACACACTAGTGGCATTATTAAGAGTCAAGTAGCAAAACTAGTGAAAACCCTGTAAGTACTTTGATCAAAAACGTTGTCATTTGTCCCTCTAAATCTCAGATACATATCTTTTGGAACCCATAAACTCTTACTCTAGTCAAAGAACACTTAATGAATTTGGCTTCTGCTTCTTTTGACCCACAGCCAATAAAAGAAGAGATATTCCAATATTGCAAAGGCCTAATTGCTTCTGGGCTTTCCTGGTGGCTCAGATAGCAAAGAATATGACTCCAGTGTAGGAAACCTGAGTTCAACCCTGAAAGGTTGTTGTGGAACCATAAAAGATGCCGGGATTCTTGGCCTCCAGGAGAGAGAAATTCACTCCAGGGCCAGTGACAAGGCTTGATCGCTCAGAGCTTTTGTGTAATAAAGTTTTATTAAAGCATAAAAGAGATAGAGAAAGTTTCTGACATAGACTTCAGAAGCGGGCAGAAAGACTGCCCCCCTGCAAGTCTTTAGCCAGATGTTATATAGCTACTAGCAGGCTGCTAATTAGAGAAAGGGAATTCTCAAAACTCAAAGACTGGTACCAGGCCCTCACTCACAACATGCATTTTGAGACAACATTGGCACAAGGTGAGCTGTCCTGGGCCATAAAATGATTGACATGTATCTTGAAAAAAGGCAGATTTCCAAGTAAATATATAGTTTCATTAACATAGATTAGGAGAACAATGTATGGGTAAAACATAACTGGTTTGTTGAGCCCCTGTTGGTTCTGAGTCTTAAGCAGAATTGACTTGGAGAAAGACAGAGTCTACGGTAAATACATAGTTCTTTAACATAGCTTAAGAAAAACATTTCCATATGAAAAACTCATTGGTTAGCTCAAGGTTTGATAGAAGTTTAGGTGGAACCAGGTGTCATCATGGCAACACAGAATTTTAAGAGAAACCTCCTTTCAATTTTGTATAGAGAAGGGGAAAAGAGTGACACTGGTAGTTTGTTTCCTCCTGCCACTTAAGAAAGAGACATCCCAATCCCTGGGTTGGGACTATCCCCTGGAGAAAGAACTGTCAACCCACTCCAATATTCTTGCCTGGAGAATCCCATGGACAGAGGAGCCTGGCAGGCTAGAGTCCATAGGATCACAAAGAGTCAGATGCAACTGAGCAACTAACGCACACAAATTGCTTCTATTAATAATAATCATATTTTGGTAGAGTAATCTTTTCACAGTGTCTTCTTAGGACACAAGGATTTTATGATTCACATTCTCCAACCTGGAGATTTCATCTATTGAAAAAGACCCTTCCAGAAAAAAACTCTCCTCAGCCTCACAGGAAGGCCCTTGTGCACCAAACTCCAAGGAAGAGACTCTTGAATTTGCATGACACATATAAAGAAAGTATCAAACTTTCAGGTCTAGCGACCTGACAGTAAAAATTTCCCAGAACTGAAGCAGATGATATCTGATGAGACAGCTTTCCCAAGATATTCAGACTAGACCTATTGGAAGTCTGCTAACTTTTTTTCAGTCAGTTCAGTCACTCAGTTGTGTCCAACTCTCTGCGACCCCATGGACTGCTGCGTGCCAGTCTTCCCTGCCCATCGCCAACTCCTGGAGCTTACTGAAACTCATGTCCATCAAGTAGACCATCCAACCATCTCATCCTCTGTCATCCCCTTCTCCTCCTGCCTTCAATCTTTCCCAGAATCAGGGTCTTTTCCAATGAGTCAGTTCTTCACATCAGATAGCCAAAGTATTGGAGTTTCAGCTTCAGTATCAGTCCTTCCAATGAATAGTCAGGACTGATTTCCTTTGGGATGGACTGGTTGGATCTCCTTGCAATCTAAGGAACTCTCTTTTTATGTTTTTGCTTTTTTGTTTTGTTTGGCTGTGCTGTGCTGTATGTGGGATCTTAGTTCTCCTACCAGAGATCAAACTCATTGCCCACAGCAGTGGAAGGGCAGAGTCTTAACTGGATCATGAGGGAAGTCCCTGAAAGTTTGTCAACTTTTGGTGATGACATAATGCTTTAGATGATCTTGATAACATATGGATTTTAGATGAAAATGCTAGATAGTTGTCCCTCCTCGTTACTTGTATGGGACCTCAACTGGTCTCCAATCTATACAACTGTCCTCCAGTGTGAGACATTACACCCAGGAAAGGTTCTTCCTGGCATTGAAGAACAAGTGGCTGCTGAAACTAGAAAACCTGACTCTTGATCAGTGATGCTTTCAGAGAAAGATCCTGATCTAAATTGGGAAATGCAACAAGAAACCTCAATTAAGTAAAACTGGGAGACCAGAAAGGGGAGCTCTCATACCCAGAGTCCAGCTGGAGGAAGACTCCTTTCTTGGCCAGGATTCAGCCAATGAAAAGCCACAGAGTCTTGTTTACTATAGGTCTTCCCCTCCCAACCCCAACTTCCTTTCCCCCTCCATAAAAGCACTCCCTTTCCCTTGCTGTGTGGAGACTTGCATGTGGCTCTTCATGGTTGAAATACCAAATTGCAGTTCTCTGCTGATCTTGATTAAACCCACCTTGGCAGAGAAATATCTGGAGGTCTATTTGTTTTAGGTAAACAGACCTGAAAATAATATAAATGAGATATTGATTCCATTCATCATTTAGCAAAACTCTACCATCTCTATCAATCAATGAACTTCAGTGGCTAGTGGAAACAAAGTACTAATCCCACCTACATGCCCAGTTCTAGAGCTTTGGAATACATAACTAATGTCCAAAGAGATGACTCTTTCAAGAATATGTCAGGCTCTTACTGACTGAATACTATGGATTGTGTTAGATGCTGTTTTAAATTCCCTTTAAAAAATGTAGAAGGGAAAATAAGAAAAAGACATGATAAAAATATCAAATAATTATGTAGTATACTTGAAACCGTAGCACTGTAAATCAACTATACTTCAATTAAAATGTGTTACATGAACAAATAAGAGAGAAAAAAGGTGTGTACTTACTGTAAATAATATTAGCCAGCATAAAATTGATTAATAAATTTTGTTGCATTAATTCTGAGCTATCTAAAAGTTCAGAGGAAAGGGTGCTCTGTAGGAAAAGACTGAGTAAAAATGATGAGTTTAGTAGAATAGAACATGAAAACTTGAATAGAGGATTGTAGACTTGCTTTGATTTCCCCAAAAGGTTTCTCCTCTGGAAAAGGTTTCAGAAAAAAGGCTTGGCTTAGCTTCCTCTTTCATTGTCAGTCATCAAACCTGGCAAGCACTTTAGATCATCTACCCTGTACAAGCACTGGGAGGACACAGAAAAAAAGGCATAATTTTTTATCAAGGAATTCACCACCAAATGAAGAGATTGTCTGCTTCTTTCCTCCTAGTCACTTTCACTTTTCACTTTCATGCATTGGAGAAGGAAATGGCAACCTACTCCAGTGTTCTTGCCTGGAGAATCCCAGGGACAGGGGAGCCTGGTGGGCTGCCGTCTANGACAGCATATTAAAAAACAGAGACATTACTTTGCCAACAAAGGTCTGTCTAGTCAAAGCTATGGTTTTTCCAGTAGTGATGTATGGATGTTAGAGTTGTACTGTAAAGAAGGCCGAGTGCTGAAGAACTGATGCTTTTGAATTACAGTGTTGGAGAAGACTCTTGAGAGTCCCTTGGACAACAGAGAGATCCAACCAGTCTCTTCTAAAGGAAAGCAGTCCTGAATATTCACTGGAAGGACCGATGCTGAAGCTGAAACTCCAATACTTTGGCCACCTATGTGAAGAACTGACTCATTTGAAAAGACCCTGATGCTGAGAAGGATTGAAAGCGAGAGGAGAAGGTGATGACAGAGAATGAGATGGTTGGCTGCATCACCGACTCAATCGATGTGAGTTTGTACAAACTCCAGGAGTTGGTGATGAACAGGGAAGCCTGGAGTGCTGCAGTTAATGGGGTCGCAGAGAGTCGGACATGACTGAGTGACTGAACTGCACTGAATCACTCTAAGGCAAGGCTGGTGTCCCTATGTCACAGGATCCAGCTGCTGGCTAGAATACCCTATGGGTCAGTGGTGGTCCTTGTGTTTTGGGGTGAGTACGCCAAGGGCATCTCCTTCCTTTCCAGAAAAGGTAAAAGGGAATCTGATCATTGGAATGCCCCAGGGGAAGTGAGTTCATCAAGCTCTCTTTTAAGGTCTTACAAGTTATGTCCTCTGGTTTTTCATCTTAAATTGGACTGGGGTTATTATTCTTGAATAAAACACAAAGAGATTTGGCCATAAAAGAGAAATTTGGAATCTAATTTCAGCATAACCAACTATCGCAAGAAAATGTCACAGATGGTGTTTAGTTTTGGGTTTGGGGAAACTCTGGACACTATAAAGTCTATCTAGATCTAGGTGTAGTCCCTGTTCTGATATCAGATGCGCTAAATATCAACCTGGGTTTGGACAAACTGCAATTTTCCTTTGAAATTTTGGTGGCTTCATGTCCCTTTGGAGCTAATACTTTAGCAAGTGTATGCTGTCTTTCTCTGAGGAGGCTTGAGAAAAAGAGCAAAGAAGCAAATCATCCACACATTCTGTCATCAGACCAGCCTTCAGGAATTGAGAAATGAGGACTCTTAGTGAAACCTGAGGCATTAGTGTCCAGGTGAATTCTTTTTCTTTCCAAATAAAGGCAACATTTAATGGCTGCCTTCATCAGCTGGAGTACTAGAGAATGCACTGCATAAATCAATTATGGTAAAGAGTTTACTTCTACTGAAAGTGGATATTAGTAACATATTAGAGTGTTCTTGCCTGGAGAATCCCAGGGACGGGGGAGCCTGGTGGGCTGCTGTCTATGGGGTCACACAGAGTCGGGCACGACTGATGTGACTTAGCAGCAGCAGCAGCAGCAGAGTTAGGAACAACAAGGCCTCGAGGGATGTGTTGTTTATTACCTGGAGATTCTGGGTGAACATCCATCCTGGGTCCTAGGTTTTCTCACAGGTCAAGTAGAAATATTAGAAAGACTAGTACAAGGGATAATGAGGTCTTAAGACGTTTAGTCTTCCATTAAGGGCTTCTTTACTTAAAAGGTATTAATTAATTGCAGAAAGAGGTTTTGAGAGACCTATCTGAGTCACGATGGGAGGTGTGCTGTAAATTTTGCCAGGTCAGTTACAGATTTTTGTCCATAGGAAAGTGGTAGCTAATTCAACAGAACAAATAATCAGTGTTTTGAGAATCAGCTCTAGGACTCAGAGTTGAAGCAATGAAAATATGTCAAAGGGTCATTTAATTTATGTGATTGGTTACTTTGATGACTACTGTCAAATGCTAGAATTATTTTCCCTTTTTGGGATAAAGAAATTCTGGCATGATGCTTGTCTAAGAAGTCTCCACCTAATAAATGGATAAGGGCAGAGGAGCTAAGGAGGAAAGGGTGTGTATCTCTCAAAGGGCCTAAACAAAAGGGAATAGGTTCAGAGACAGGAAGCTCTTTGGGGTTCACTAGAGATCCCATATTTGAATTGTTTTAGTACTCCGAGGCAGGGGCTACTTTATAGTAGTGGTGCTGAGCACTGAGATTGTGGTTCTGGTGTTACTTAGAACAGGAAGAGACCCATCCCCAATCTGAGGAAATGTTTCTCCCATTCTATTAAGAGGGAAGGTGGGAAAGAGCCCCTGTAGTCCCCCCCAAACCCTATTATTGAGAACTGGGAGAACATTCGAAAGACTGGCTAGAGGGCAGATGGTGTTTAAAACTAGGAGGGTTTTGGTTTTCATTTAGGGACTGTCATTTGCTGGAGTTTAAGAATTTAGGTGGTCTTTCATTTTGGTGACTCATTTAGAGTGTGAGAGAGAGAGTTTGCCAGATTAACTAAATTCTGGAGTAGAAAATCCTGGTTTCCCATTCCATCTTGGTTCTTTTCACTAGAAAGGAAATGTTCTGGTTTAGTCCATTAATAAAGTTAAAAGCTATCTGGGTGGAATCAACCTTTAAAGATCAGAATTTTCTTTTAAAATAATCTGAAGTTGATTGTAATAGTCATGAGCAGATTCATCAGGTTTTCATGTAAAAAGTCTGAATTTTGTTCCAATCAACAGGCTTTGAAAAAGTCACCTAGCACTTGCCCAAACTTGATCATATAAGTTAGTAGGTTAGTCTCTGTGTTGTAATCTTATGTGTTGATGGAAATAATCAATAAACTACTTGTAATAGGAAAAGAGTTTTGTTTGAGCCAAACTGAGGACTATAACCCAGGAGACAATCTCTCAGATTATTCTGAGAAACTGCTTGGTTGAAAAATGGTTTTTAGCATAGCTATATACTTTATCAGAACAAAGAACATACATCAAACATGACAGGGGTATATTCCTTCAAGTTTCCAAAATAGACAGATTTAGTAAATATAGAGTGAGACAGTAAGACCTGGTGTCTGGGAAGGGAAACATCTTCCAGGGAGTGTTAATATGGATGTCCTAAGAAGGGAGTTTTTCCCCTTACCTTCAAAACACACGTTCTTTATCTTGATGGTTAAAGCAGATGTGCTGTGTGTGTATAACAAGCTATTTTCATTCACACAAAGTTCAGGCTGCTGTGTATAAGCCAAAATTACTTCCACATGCCTCAATATTTGAAAATTGTCTCCATCAGAGGGAAATTTCAGGATTTTCCCATTTGGGGGTTTTCATCTAATCCTGGGCTTGTCATTTGCTGCTGCTGCTGCTGAGTCACTTCAGTGGTGTCCAACTCTGTGTGACCCCATAGACGGCAGCCCACCAGGCTCCCCCGTCCCTGGGATTCTCCAGGCAAGAACACTGGAGTGGGTTGCCATTCCCTTCTCCAATGCATGAAAGAGAAAAGTGAAAGTGAAGTCGCTCAGTCTGTCCGACTGTTAGCGACCCCATGGACTGCAGCCCACCAGGCTCCTCCGTCCATGGGATTTTCCAGGCAAGAGCACTGGGGGTGGGTGCCACTGCCTTCCCCGGGGCTTGTCCTTTACTGACAAGCATATGAAACTAGCAGGTGTAAGTTATAAAAACAAGATTGATAAGTTTGAATAACGATGTTAAATTTTTCACAAAATTTGTGAGGATCTTCGGTTATTTTGGGAAAATCTTTGACTATGGCTCACAGTTCAGCTTTAGTTCAGGAAATATAAATGAAGGCTCTGCATCCTCAGAAGGCTTAGTTTTAAAGGGACTAGCTTTAATAAAAGACTCCCTTCTTACGGCATCCATATTAACCCTCCTTGGAAGATGTTTCCCTTCCTAGACACCAGGTCCTTGAACAGCAAGGAGATCAAACCATTCAATCCTAAAGGAAATCAGTACCGAATATTCATTGGACGGACTGATGCTGAAGCTGAAACTCCAATACTTTGGCCACCAGACGTGAAGAACTGTCTTATTGGAAAAGACACTGATGCTGGGAAAGATTGAAGGCAGGAGGAGAAGGGGATGACAGAGGATGAGATGGTTGGATGGCTTCACCGACTTGATGGAGATGAGTTTGACCAAGCTCCAGGAGTCGGTGATGGACAGGAAGGCCTGGCATGCCGCAGTCCGTGGGGTCACAAACACAACTGAGCGACTGAACTGGACTGAGCTTTGATAAGTTTAGAGCAAAAAAGTGGGGAGGGGTTCAGGCAAAAAGAAAATTAAGTGAGAGAATTAGTATAGAAAAATTGAGGGTATAGAGGCAATGTGGGTGGCATCGAAGGAAAGAAGGAAGGTGGTGCCTAGGGCAGAGCCTGGGCATGAGGAGGGGAGGGAGGGAGACAAGATGGCATCAAAGGCAGCTTCCGTGCATGCTACATCGCTTTAGTCAAGCCTGATTCTTTGTGACCCTATGGGCTATAGCCCGCCACGCTCCTCTGTCCATGGGATTCTCCAGGCAAGAATACTGGAGAGGGTTGCTGTACCCTCCTCCAGGGGATCTTACCAACTCAGGGATTGAACCTGTGTGTTTACATCTCCTGAACTGGCAAGTGGGTTCTTTACCACTAGCGCCACCTGGGAAGCCCCATCAGAGTCAGAGCTCAGACAAAGAAGCCAAGGAAGAACCTGAGGTTTCAGGCATCATTTTATCTTTTTAAAATAGTTCATTTGCCTTGGTTAATCTTAAAGCCTTATTTTGCAGAAAGGCAGTTTTAGACTTCTGATACTTCTGGGAAGTCTCTGTGGATGAAAAATTAATCAACAGTTGATCTTCAGGAGAAATAGAAAATTTTTACTGAAGCCAACCTGAGGATTATAACCCAGGAGACAGTCTTTCTGAGGATTGTTCTTCTTGTTTAGAAGTCAAAGGCCCAGTTACATACATTCGTGAAACAAAGGATCATACATCAAAATGGCACATTGATGTTTTATGTAAAATTCATCAGAGATACACAGTCCCGACAACGACTATACAAAGCCAGCAATGGGTCGCTACGATCTCTTCCGGGATTAGGAAAGGAATGTTATCTTTTGAGGAGTAACATTACTGGTATATGAAGAAGGGAAAAGGTTAATTTTTACTGTCAAGTGGGCATTCCTGCCTTGAGGCGGTCTGGTTAATGGATAATACGATGCAAACTGCACATAGGGAGGGCCCAGCTCTGACAGGGAGTATGTTATGCTTTAATTTTCTTGTCTGAACACAATATCTAACATTTATGCCATCATCCCAAAATACCAATCAAAATAGGCATTTCATTCAGTTCTGAAAATTTTTGTGCTATTGTATTCCAGTTTGGTTTTAAGAAAATTAAATTTAGGAATTTCAAAAGTTACCCATAATGGCCACTGATATTCTGAATTGCCTTTGGTTAGGTCAGTCCATTAGCATGAGGAAAAATAAAGATTTTAAACATAAAATTGACTAGAATCTCAGTGTGTGTGTGTGTGTGTGTGTTCAAACACAACTGAGCGACTGAACTGGACTGAGCTTTGATAAGTTTAGAGCAAAAAAGTGGGGAGGGGTTCAGGCAAAAAGAAAATTAAGTGAGAGAATTAGTATAGAAAAATTGAGGGTATAGAGGCAATGTGGGTGGCATCGAAGGAAAGAAGGAAGGTGGTGCCTAGGGCAGAGCCTGGGCATGAGGAGGGGAGGGAGGGAGACAAGATGGCATCAAAGGCAGCTTCCGTGCATGCTACATCGCTTTAGTCAAGCCTGATTCTTTGTGACCCTATGGGCTATAGCCCGCCACGCTCCTCTGTCCATGGGATTCTCCAGGCAAGAATACTGGAGAGGGTTGCTGTACCCTCCTCCAGGGGATCTTACCAACTCAGGGATTGAACCTGTGTGTTTACATCTCCTGAACTGGCAAGTGGGTTCTTTACCACTAGCGCCACCTGGGAAGCCCCATCAGAGTCAGAGCTCAGACAAAGAAGCCAAGGAAGAACCTGAGGTTTCAGGCATCATTTTATCTTTTTAAAATAGTTCATTTGCCTTGGTTAATCTTAAAGCCTTATTTTGCAGAAAGGCAGTTTTAGACTTCTGATACTTCTGGGAAGTCTCTGTGGACGAAAAATTAATCAACAATTGATCTTCAGGAGAAATAGAAAATTTTTACTGAAGCCAACCTGAGGATTATAACCCAGGAGACAGTCTTTCTGAGGATTGTTCTTCTTGTTTAGAAGTCAAAGGCCCAGTTACATACATTCGTGAAACAAAGGATCATACATCAAAATGGCACATTGATGTTTTATGTAAAATTCATCAGAGATACACAGTCCCGACAACGACTATACAAAGCCAGCAATGGGTTGCTACGATCTCTTCCGGGATTAGGAAAGGAATGTTATCTTTTGAGGAGTAACATTACTGGTATATGAAGAAGGGAAAAGGTTAATTTTTACTGTCAAGTGGGCATTCCTGCCTTGAGGCGGTCTGGTTAATGGATAATACGATGCAAACTGCACATAGGGAGGGCCCAGCTCTGACAGGGAGTATGTTATGCTTTAATTTTCTTGTCTGAACACAATATCTAACATTTATGCCATCATCCCAAAATACCAATCAAAATAGGCATTTCATTCAGTTCTGAAAATTTTTGCGCTATTGTATTCCAGTTTGGTTTTAAGAAAATTAAATTTAGGAATTTCAAAAGTTACCCATAATGGCCACTGATATTCTGAATTGCCTTTGGTTAGGTCAGTCCATTAGCATGAGGAAAAATAAAGATTTTAAACATAAAATTGACTAGAATCTCAGTGTGTGTGTGTGTGTGTGTGGTGAGGGGGGGTGGGGGGGCTGGGGTGCCCTCAAGATATATAGGTAACTAGGATACCATTTCTCAGAGACTTTTTCTTTAGAATAAAATAATAATTTTCCAACAGCTTAAACAATTTATATCTTAAACAGCTCAGTTTTAACAACATGCAGCTCAAACTGTCTGCAGGCCTAATACCCACCAGTCCTGAGGGAACAGCTTGGTCCTGGAGGACCCAGGCCGAAGGCTTCCCAGTTAGTTCCTATGAAACCGCGCCCATTCCAAAGGTACAGGCTGATGGCTCCGTTTCAGCGAACTGACTCAGTTTCAGTGAAACAACTCCTGTACCTGAAGTAACTGGGCTGACAGCTTCTCAGCCAATTTCAGTTGAAGCAGTCTGGTCTCAGAATAAGACTGAGTTGCCAAAAGAGTACTTGCATACGAACAAGGCTTTAACCAGAAAGAGTGAAACCTAAACACAGATCCCTGATACAACCTGAAGAGCTTTAAGTACAAGGAGGGGTCAACTGAAAAAAAGAAAACAACCTGAAAGTTGAGAATTATGTGTTATTCGGTGGACAAACTGAGGACCTTTAAGCCGAGAGGGCAGCTTCTCAGATGGTTCTGAGGGACTGCTCTCTAGAGGTAAGGGAGAAGCCAGGATATGTAACAGTTTTTCAACAAAAACCAGGTTTTTGCAAGCCAGGTTTTACTGATCAAAAGATTACTATTTATTAAAGAAAACCAGTCATCTCAAATTCACAAATTTATACTTTTCTACATATAGGAAGATACAAGAATCTGGGTTCACTGAACTCATTCCTTTGATATACACATCAGCTATCTAGGACCAGCATCCTGTTTGTTTCCATCCTGAGTTCCCTCAGGGTTCTCTGTCAGAGGAGGGGCTGTAGTGGCTAATGGCTTAATGGCCACCACATCCTTTTTCTACTGACGTGGCAGACAGCATTTTTAGTCCACAGACTACAAAGGCTTGAATCAGGAGAAAGATGTACAGGGTCAGTGAGAAAAGGAATGAGCAATAAAGGGCTCAACTGTGGATACCTCACCTCTTTGTTCATTAGCCCGGGAGTCTTTGGGAGTTTCCTCTGGTCCTTGTGGTAGTGGATTAGTCACTGAGTCATGTCCATATGGACTGTAGCCTGGCAGGCTCCTCTGTCCATGGGATTTCCCAGATTGCCATTTCCTTCTCCACGGGATCTTTCTGACCCAGAGACTGAAACTAGGTCTCTTGCATTGCAGGCAGATTCTTTACCACTGAGCCACCAGGGAAGCTCTCTGGTCCTTGAATGGGCCACCAAATGTTGACCTAAAACAAATACGATGCCAGATGCTTTTCCAGCAAAAATGAGGTTATTCAGGATCAGCAGAAATTGCAAGCTGAGATCTAGAACCATGGTGAACCACATGCAAATCCCTTGCACAGCAAAGGAAGGATTTCCCAGAGGGGAAAAGGAAGATGGGAGGGCTTACAGTCAGCAAAGAACCCAAGACTTTTCATTGACTGAGTCCTTGCTGGAAAGAAGAGGAGCCTTTCTACCTGTTGGGCTTTGCCACTGTTGCAGAAATGAGAGCTCCTCCCACTGGTCTCCAGGCTGTATTAATATTTACTTGAGGTTTCTGTATTAATGTTTGTACAGGTCCTTGGGCCAAGCATTGGGGTACTCTCCATATGAAAGGAGCAGAGATTGGCTTCTGCATGGCTGTTCACCTAAAAGAAGTCACAGCCACCGTGCTTATTAACGAGCCCAACTTTACTCCTGATATTCCACAGATGCATCATGATCAGATAAGTCAGCCCTTGCCATTCTCTCCTCCTCTACTATCCGTCAGTGCCTTAGGGTTAGTAAGGTTATAGCACATACTTGAGGAAACTAGAGCTGAAGCCAGTGAGTCTTCTTTTCTCCCCATTGAAAAGACTCAGGGACATTTTCTTTTCATTGTGGGAGGAGATAAAAATGTCAGTCAGTTCAGTTCAGTCACTCAGTCGTGTCCGACTCTTTGCGACCCCATGAATCACAGCACGCCAGGCCTCCCTGTCCATCACCATCTCTTGGAGTTCACTCAGACTCATGTCCATCGAGTCCGTGATGCCATCCAGCTATCTCATCCTCGGTCGTCCCCTTCTCCTCCTGCCCCCAAGTCCCTCCCAGCATCAGAGTCTTTTCCAATAAGTCAACTCTTCGCATGAGGTGGCCAAAGTACTGGAGTTTCAGCTTTAGCATCATTCCTTCCAAAGAAATCCCAGGGCTGATCTCCTTCAGAATGGACTGGTTGGATCTCCTTGCAGTCCAAGGGACTCTCAAGAGTCTTCTCCAACACCACAGTTCAAAAGCATCAATTCTTTGGCTCTCAGCTTTCTTCACAGTCCAACTTTCACATAGGGAAAGCATATCCAGAGCAAGCACAGAACATCTGAGGAGACGTGGGAGGAAAAACTGACTCTGCTGTCTTACTTTGGAGTGGGCCACCTGATACAGCCTCCACCCCCACCAGCTGCCGTGCTGTGCCTCCAGGATCTCTAATCTCCACTTCTCCATGAACCGAGGAGGAGATTCCTTTTCCCACACACAGCACATGTGAACATTCTTGGAAGGAAATCCAGAAGTTTCTCAGGAAACACCTTATTCCAGTTGTGACTAGTCATCTCTGAGAAGAGCAAATATTCCTAGAAATAGAGAAGGAATAGGATGCTTT
Organism: Oreotragus oreotragus; assembly: GCA_006410675.1. NCBI lineage: Eukaryota > Metazoa > Chordata > Mammalia > Artiodactyla > Bovidae > Oreotragus > Oreotragus oreotragus. The sequence continues at coordinate 350,822 of SJYX01019071.1, read as the reverse complement.
ACCAGACCTTCACTTGATTTTCATGGAACAATAGAACCAGGTGCTGACAAATGGATTTCTTAAAACCCAAACTAATATGCTTTTTAACACAACATTGTAAATCAACTATACTTAAATAAAATAAAATTTAAAATATGCTTAGTTTTCTCATATTTGAAGATATGCTCATAGGACTTCGCTGGCGGTCCAGTGACTAAGACTCCATACTCCCAGTGCAAGGTGCCTGCATTCATTCCCTGGTGAGGGAACTAGATCCCACATGCTGCAACTAAGAGTTTGCATGCTGCAAATAGAAAGATCGTACATGCCACAGCAAAGACTGAAGATCCCACATGCTGCAACTAAGTCCCAGAGCCGCCAAATAAATAAATAAGTATTTTTAAAAAGAAAGAAAAAAATATGCTCATGGTTGCTTCATTGGTTTGGAAAACTAGATGTGAGTAAAAAATATATTAAGACAATATGGAAGCAGTTACGGAGGTAACATTGAATTAGCCTACAATCGATAATTCAACAAAAGCTAGCTAAAGAAAATATTTTTATGTGTCTAAACATGTACAGCATTTTTCAAGAGGAGCAATCTAAGATTCACAGAATTTCAGTTTAGGAAAGTAGTTTTGATGGTTATGATGGTGTAGATTATGTGCTTGCAGATTGGGGAGCAGCAGAGAAGGGGGCAACAGAGGATGACATGATTGGATGGCATCACTGAATCAATGAACATGAGTTTAAGCAGACTCCAGGAGATAGTGAAGGACAGGGAAGCCTGGTGTGCTGCAGTTCATGGGGTTGCAAAGAGTTGGACACGGCTTTGCAACTAAACAACAATAAGACTCTAGCAAAGTACTAGATAGTAAATATTTTTGACTATGTAGTCCATAAGGTCTCTGTCACTATTATTCAGTCCTGCTGTTATAGCACAAAAGCAGCCTTACATAGGATATAATGAATGATTGTATTTGTGTCCCAATCAAATTTTATTTATGAGCACTGAAATTCAGATTTCACATAATTTTTACATGATGGATAATCAAGGTGAAGATGAAAGTATTCTGAATCATTTTGTAGGTATGATGGGGAGCCAATATAGACGAATAGAAGTAACATGAGGCCACTTCAGTTTTACCTGCCTAACCTCTTTATTTCCTCTACTTTTGATACCTTCTGTTTAGAGTAAAAATATTCCATTCAGTATGAGTGGGATTGTTAGCCTCCTTCCTCTTTCACGCATAGAATTTTTTGCATTTCCCGTACCTGGCCAGACAGACTACTTCTCTAGGAACTTTACTGGTGGCCCTGTGGTTAAGACTCTATGCTTTTACTGCAGAAGATGCAGGTTTGATCCCTGGTGAGGAACTAAGATCTAACCCCAATTCTAACATTAAATAAGATCAAACATTTTTTTGTGGGATCAGGTATTTTGGGGGATCAGGTATTATGTCAATTTTGTACTTGTTTCACAAAAAGAATTCAAAAGTTTTCCTTCTTTCCTACAGTAGTTTAATTAGGACAGAAATTACCTCTTTTTAAAAGCTTGTTGCTCTATCCAGGGTATTACATTTTTCCTAGTAATTTTTTAAATACATCCTGGATTTTTTATTGATGCTCAGTATATTGTATCTTGTCTCTATTATGGTAGATATTTTCAGTCAGTCCAGACAAGTTCTATATACATATATGTATATATACATATAAAGGGCTTCCCTGGTGGCTCCATTGGTAAAGAGTCCACCTGCAATGCAGGAGACCTGGGTTCGATCCCTGGGTTGGGAAGTTCCCATGGAAAAGAGAATAGCTCCCCACTCCAGTATTCTGGCCTGGAGAATTCCATAGACTCTATAGTCCATGTGGTCCCAAAGAGTCGGACATGACTGACTGACTTTCACTATTATATATATACACATATACAATATTTGGCATTTTACATATCAGAAGAACTAGACACATTTAAGACTAAATTAAACTATATGATAAAGTCTAAAAAATACAGTAAAACAAAAAATCTCTCCAATTTTGGCATATTAATGTTGCTAGAGTTAAAACAGAAATTAATTCCATATTAATTTCATTTAATTTTTTAAATTATATGAATAAAACTTTATAGAAGGTTCTGGCTTTTTTCTTATCGTGGCAAATAGATAAAACATAAAATTTACCATTTTAAGCATTTTTAGATGAATATATGACGAATTATACAGTGACTTTAAGCGTATTCATACTGTTGTGCTACCATCACCACTAGCCATCTCCAATCTTTGGTTCACTTCATGGATCATCGCCATGTGGTGGTGAAGGGGCCTGTATGACTCTGAAGCTATGAGTCATGCCATGTAGGGCCAACTAAGACAGACAGGTCATAGTGGAGAGTTCTGAAAAAATGTGGTCCAATGAAGGACGGAATGGCAAACCACTCCAGTATTCTTGCCTTGAGAACCCCATAAACAATATGATAAGGCAGAAAGATATGATACTGGAAGATGAGCCCCCCAGGTCAGAAGGTGTCCAATAAACTACTGGGAATAGTGCAGGGCAATTACTAATAGTTTCTGAAAGAATGAAGTGGCTGGGCCAAAATGGAAAGAATGCTCAGTTATGGATGTGTCTGATGGTGAAAGGAAAGTACCATGTGGTAAAGAACAATATTTCATAGGAATCTGGAATGTTAGGTTCATGAATCAATGTAAATTGGACATAGTCAAGCAGATGGTATGACTGAACACTGATATCTTAGGACTCAGTGAACTAAAATGGATGAATTTAATTCAGAAGACCATTATATCTACTTCTGTGGGCAAGAATTCCTTAGAAGAAATGTTCAGTTCAGTTCAGTTCAGTCACTCAGTTGTGTCTGACTCTTTGCGACCCCATGAACTGCAACACGCCAGGCTTCCCTGTCCATCACCAACTCCCAGGGCTTACTCACCCTCATGTCTATAGAGTCGGGGATGCCTTCCAACCATCTCATCCTCTGTTGTCCCCTTTTCTTCCTGCCTTAGATTATTCCCAGCATCAACGTCTAAAATGAATCAGTTCTTCGCATCAGGTGGCCAAAGTATTGGAGTTTCAGCTTCAGCATCAGTCCTTCCAATGAATATTCCTTTAGGATGGACTGGTTGGATCTCCTTGCTGTCCAAGGGACTCTCAAGAGTCTTCTCCAACACCACAGTTCAACAGCATCAGTTCTTTGGCACTCACCTTTCTTTATAGACCAACTCTCATATCCATACACGACTACTGGAAAAACCAAAACTTTGAGTAGACAGGCCTTTGTTGGGTAGCCCTCATAGTCAACGAGAGTCCAAAATGCAGTACTTGAGTGCAACCTCGGAAACGACAGAATGATCTCAGTTTGTTTCCAGGCAAACTATTCATCACCACAGTAATATGTGTATATGCTTCAACTGATCAGAGAAGGCAATGGCACCCCACTCCAGTACTCTTGCCTGGAAAATCCCATGGACAGAGGAGCCTGGTGGGCTACAGTCCATGGGGTCGCTGAGAGTTGGACACAACTCAGTGACTTCACTTTCACTTTTCACTTTCATGCAATGGAGAAGGAAATGGCAACCCACTCCAGTGTTCTTGCCTGGAGAATCCCAGGGATGGTGGAGCCTGGTGGACTGCCGTCTATGGGGTCACACAGAGTCGGACACGACTGCAGCAACTTAACAGCAGCAGCAGCAGTCCCAACTGATGCCAAAGAAGCTGAACCTGAGTGGTTCAATGAAGACCTATGACACCTTGTAGAAAAGGAAAGGAAAGTGAAGTTGCTCAGTTGTGTCCAACTCTTTGTGACCCCATGGACTGTAGCCTACCAGGCTCCTCTGTCCATGGGATTTTCCAGGCAATAGTACTGGAGTGGATTGCCATTTCCTTCTCCAGCAGATCTTCCTGACCCAGGGATGGAACCCAGGTCTCCCGCATTGTAGACAGACGCTTTACCATCTGAGCCACCAGGGAAGTCACTAACATTTTTTAAAAAAATGTCATTTTCATTGAAGGGGATTGGAATGCAAAATTAGAAAGTCAAGGGATACCTGGAATAACAGGTAAGTTTGGCCATGCTTATAAAATGAAGTGAGGCAAAGGATAACAGAGTTTTGTCAAGAGAATGCACTGGTCATAGCAAACACCCTCTTCCAAAAACACAAGAAATGAGTCTACATTGAGACATCACCAGATGGTCAATACTGAAATCAGATTGATTTTGTCAACTGAAGATGGAGAAACTCTATACAGTCAGGAAAAACAAGACCTGGAGCTGACTGTGGCTCAGATTATGAGCTCCTTATTGCAAAATTCAGGCTTAAATTGATGTAAGTAGAGGAAATCACTAGGCTATTCAGCTATGACCTAAATCAAATCCCTTATGATTATACAGTGAAGGTGATGAATAGATTCAAGGGATTAGATCTGGTAGACAGAACTATGGATGGAGGTTCATAACATTGTACAGGAGGCAGTGACCAAAACCATCTCAAAGAAAAAGAAATGCAAGAAGGCAAAGTGGTTGTCTTAAGAGACCTTACAAGTAGCTGAGGAAAGAAGAGAAGTGAAAGACAGGGGAAAATATACTCAACTGAAGGCAGAGTTCCAGAGAATAGCAAGGAGAGATAAAAGAAGGTTTTCTTAATGAACAATGCAAAGAAATAGGGGAAAACAATAGAATAGGAAAGACTAGAGATCTCTTCAAGAAAACCAGAGATATCAAAGGAATATTTCATGCAAGTATGGTCAATATAAAGGACAGAAAGAGCAAAGACCTTAACAGAAGCAGAAGATATTAAAAAGAGGTGGCAAGAATACACAGAAGAACTAAACAAAAGGTCTTAATGATCTGGATGATAACCATGATGGTGTGGTCACTCACACAGAGCCAGACATCCTGGAGTGTGAATTCAAGTGGGCCTTAAGAAGCATCACTATGAATAAAGCTAATGGAGGTGATGGAATTCCAGTTGAGCTATTTCAAATCCTAAAAGATGATGCTGTTTAAGTGTTGCACTCAATACACCAGCAAATTTGGAAAACTCAGTAGTGGCACAGAACTGGAAAAGGTGTTTTCATTCCAATGCCAAAGAAGGGAAGTGCCAAATGAATGTTCAAACTAGCATTACACTTATTTCACATGCTAGCAAAGTATGAAAGTGAAGTTGCTCAGTCATGTCCAACTCTTTGTGACCCTGTGGACTATAGCCTACAGGACTGTAGGCTCCTTTCTCCAAGGGATTCTCCAAGCAAGAATACTGGAGTAGGTTGGCATTTCCTTCTCCAGGGGAGCTTCCCAACCCAGGGATTGAACCTAGATCTCCTGCATTGCAGGCAGATGCTTTAACCTCTGAGCCACGAGGGTAGCAAGGTTATACTCAAAATCCTTCAAGCTAGGCTTCAGCAGTACACGAACCAAGGACTTCCAAATGTACAGTCTGGGTTTAAGAAAGACAGAAGAAGCAGAGATGAAATTTCCAACATTCATTGGAACACAGAGAAAGCAAGGAAATTCCAGAAAAACATCTACTTCTGCTTCATTGACTATGCTAAAGCCCTTGACTGTATGGATCACAACAAACTGTGGAAAACTCTTAAAGAGCTGGAAGTACCAGACCAACTTACCTGCCTCCTGAGAAACCTGTATGCAGGTCAATAGAACTGGACATGAAACAGTTAACTGGTTCAAAATTTGCAAAGGAGTATGTCATCCTGCTTATTTAATTTATATGCAGAATACATCATCCAAAATGCCAGACTAGATGAATCACAAGCTGGAATCAAGATTGCTGGGAGAAATAGAAACAACTTAGATATGCGGATGAGACCACTCTAATGGTAGGAAGTGAAGGGGAAATAAAGAGACTCTTGATATGGGTTTGAAAGTAGCGAGTGAAAAAGTTGGCTTAAAACTCAACATTCAAAAAACTAAGATCATGGCAATTGCTCCCATCACTTCATGGCAAATAGATGGGGAAAAGTGGGAGCAGTGACAAATTTGATTTTCTTTGGCTCCAAAATCACTGGGGATGGTGACTGCAGCCATGAAATTAGATGCTTGCTGCTTGGAAGGAAAGCTATGACCAACCTAGACAGCATATTAAAAAGTAGAGACATCACTTTGCTGGCAAAGGTCCATATAGTCAGAGCTGATTTTTCCAGTAGTCATGTATGGATGTGAAAGCTGAACTATAGAGAAAGCTGAGCACTGAAGAATTGATGCTTTTGAGCTGTGGTGTTGGAGAAGACCCTTGAGAGTCCCTTGGACTACAAAGAGATCAAAGCAGTCAATCCTAAAGGAAATCAGCCCTGAATATTCATTGGAAGGACTGATGCTGAAGCTCCAATACTTTGACCACCTAATGCAAAGAGCTGACTCCTTAGAAAAGACTCTTTTATTGGAAAAGATTGAAGGTCAAAGTAGAAGGGGGCAGCAGAGGATGAGATGGTTAGATGGCATTACCAACCCAATGGACATGAATCTGAGCAAACTCCGGGAGATAGTGAAGGACTGGGGAGCCTGGCATGGTGCAGTCATGGGGTCACACAGAGCTGGATTCAAATTGGTGACTGAACAAGAACAACTGGAGCCCTCTGTCTTGTGCCTCTCTTATTTATTTATTTATTTTTGGCCATACTCTGAGGCATGTGGGATCGTCATTCCCTGACCAGGGATCAAACCAACATACCCTACATTGGAAGGCTGAGTCTTAGCCACTGGACTGCCAGGGAAGTCTCTGTGCTTCTCTTGGAGTCTGAGTGAAAACAACACTCTATTTCTGTGTGTTTCTCCCCAGTCAACCCCCATCCTTGGATCTAGTCCTGGGAATTAGTCACTCAGCTGGGAGCTTTGCTGTCCTACCAAGGTACCTCTCGTCCAGTGTAAGAGCTGTGTCCTGAAACAGCCTCCTCTTGTTCCGGATGTTCCAATTTGCTCATGACTCCCAATATTGACCCCTTCTCCTCAAGGCTTACATTTCACTTTTAATATATTTTATTGTACCATTCACATTTCACAAGTTAGAAAGCTGAAGTCTAAGGAAAGGTCAGTAATTTGTCTGAGGTTAATCACAATGACAGATGTAAAGGAATCAGGGTTCCTATCATGGTTCTCTGATTCCAGAGGCTAGCTACACTTCACTGGCTGCAAGAGATGCAAAAATTGGAAGATGTGGTACCCTCCCTCAAGGAACTCACAACCTGCAGGTGCAGTCAGCAGTCTGCAGTTTGGTTCACTTGTACATTTTGACAATAGACATTGACTAATAGGATTAACAGTGGAACGGGTATTAGGGATTCTTGTCCTGAGGAGGCATTTTTGCATAGAGAGGGCTTCAGCCCTCACTTGGAAGAGTGGTTTGCAAACTGGGCTATGTTTTAGAATCTGTTGTTAAAAGTACAGATCCCATAAACTTAACCAAATCCTATCAAGTCAGAATATGCAGGTAAAGGGCCCTGCTGCTGCTGCTGCTGCTGCTAAGTCGCTTCAGTCATGTCCGACTCTGTGCAACCCCATAGACGGCAGCCCACGAGGCTTCCCCATCCCTGGGATTCTCCAGGCAAGAACACTGGAGTGGGTTGCCATTTCCTTCTCCAATGCATGAAAGTGAAAAGTAAAAGTGAAGTTGCTCAGTCGTGTCCGACTCTTAGCGACCCCATGGACTGCAGCCCACCAGGCTCCATGGACAGAGGAGTCAGGCAAGAGTACTGGAGTGGGCTGCCAGTGCCTTCCCCGAAAGGGCCCTGAGTCTGTGTTTAACTGACTCTCCAGATGAGTCTGAAAACCACACCACTCTGAAGACTCATCTTCTTAGAAACCAACAAAAACGTGCAGCCTAAGGACTACTGACTTAGGGGAGGAGATAGGGAAGGAACCGAAGCAAAGGAGACGAGAGCTAGAAGTTGAGAGACGTCCAGGGAAGAGGCATGGAAACCAGATCTATGTGATGAAGTGAAAGACTCCACTGTGAAACATGTCGATGGAAAGGCACGCCAGCTAAACTGAGTCTTTGCCCAGAGCCTACGGCAGCATGTGCTGATAACCCTGCCCCTGAGAACTTAAAAAAAAAAAAGGATCAGCTGATTGTTTTTATGGAGACAGTTTCAACTTTGACCAGTAGGCTGAGGTATTTTGAAGGATCTAAATTAGCAAGCAACAGGCAAGTGTCTAGTGCTCTCAGCTGGCTCTGTAAGGCACCTTGCTCCAGACTGCGCTCTGCAACTGAATTCAGGGTAAGTCAAGGCCATCACGGCCAAGTAGAAAATATCTGCTTTCTGATTTTAGCCACAGGGCACCTGGGAAGGCTGTTTGCACCAAGCTGTGTGTATTTTGCTCACTTTAGTGGGTAGCTCAGTTCTCTGAAAAACCAGCAGTTACTATCCCAGGTGGTTGATTGTTCAAATGCAGATTTATGCTAGCTGCTTCAAGCTATCTGGAAGACAATTTAGGAGACTATTTTGGAAGCAAAAGGGCTTTCCTGGTGGCTCAGACAGTAAAGAAGCTGCTTGCAAAGAGAAGACCCAGGTTCAATCCTTACATTGGAAAGATAGCCTGGAGAAGGGAATGGCAGCCCACTTGCTATTCTTGCCTGGAGAATCTCAGAGACAGAGGAAATTGCAAAGAGTTGGACACAACTGATCGGTTAACCCTTTCACTTTTACTTTGGAGGCAAAATGCACACTTGCCTGCAAAAGTCAAAATCCAGCCTAATGTGACTACTGGAGAGATGTTTCTTGGCTCAAGGAATATTTTTCTGGGATTTATTGGGAGGAAGAAGTGCTGGGGTGAAGAAAGAAAAGCCATAGGCTTCTGAAGGGAATGGAATCTGTTTCTTGGTTTATGACGGTAATTTTAAGTTCCGTGGGAACTTTGCTCTCTTTCACTCTTTTGTTCCTGCTTCTGCTGTGTTGATGTCCTGCCAGGTGTTGACTTCCCTTCCTCTAACAGGTCAAGGTCTCAGATAGTGCAGGCTTGATCCCCACCCTTCACCCTGGGACTCTGGGGGGTCTGAAACCTGCTCAGCAATGTGGGTTTCAGCTTTCAACCCTATCAGGTTGCTCCCATTTTGCTGAGGGCTCCCTCTCCACCACCACGTGTGAGGCAGCTGAGTTCTTGTTTCTTGCCCTCCAGTTGCTTTCTATGTTTGGTCTCTTTGACAGTTGCTGGTGTACAGGGTCCCGCCTTCTGCTGCAAGGAATTATGCCATTGNATCTGCTTTCTGATTTTAGCCACAGGGCACCTGGGAAGGCTGTTTGCACCAAGCTGTGTGTATTTTGCTCACTTTAGTGGGTAGCTCAGTTCTCTGAAAAACCAGCAGTTACTATCCCAGGTGGTTGATTGTTCAAATGCAGATTTATGCTAGCTGCTTCAAGCTATCTGGAAGACAATTTAGGAGACTATTTTGGAAGCAAAAGGGCTTTCCTGGTGGCTCAGACAGTAAAGAAGCTGCTTGCAAAGAGAAGACCCAGGTTCAATCCTTACATTGGAAAGATAGCCTGGAGAAGGGAATGGCAGCCCACTTGCTATTCTTGCCTGGAGAATCTCAGAGACAGAGGAAATTGCAAAGAGTTGGACACAACTGATCGGTTAACCCTTTCACTTTTACTTTGGAGGCAAAATGCACACTTGCCTGCAAAAGTCAAAATCCAGCCTAATGTGACTACTGGAGAGATGTTTCTTGGCTCAAGGAATATTTTTCTGGGATTTATTGGGAGGAAGAAGTGCTGGGGTGAAGAAAGAAAAGCCATAGGCTTCTGAAGGGAATGGAATCTCTTTCTTGGTTTATGACGGTAATTTTAAGTTCCGTGGGAACTTTGCTCTCTTTCACTCTTTTGTTCCTGCTTCTGCTGTGTTGATGTCCTGCCAGGTGTTGACTTCCCTTCCTCTAACAGGTCAAGGTCTCGAATAGTGCAGGCTTGATCCCCACCCTTCACCCTGGGACTCTGGGGGGTCTGAAACCTGCTCAGCAATGTGGGTTTCAGCTTTCAACCCTATCAGGTTGCTCCCATTTTGCTGAGGGCTCCCTCTCCACCACCACGTGTGAGGCAGCTGAGTTCTTGTTTCTTGCCCTCCAGTTGCTTTCTATGTTTGGTCTCTTTGACAGTTGCTGGTATACAGGGTCCCGCCTTCTGCTGCAAGGAATTATGCCATTGAATTTTGAGGAATTTTGCGTCTTAAGTAGCCCATAAAAATTCACCTGGTCTTCTGTTCTACCTTCACACTCTCTCTGAGATATGTCACTCCTATTCCGGTATTTCTATTTTACCTTGTTTTCCTTCTTCTTCCAGAGGGAGGTCTGTTGATACTTTTTGCCTCAGAAAAGGACACTTTTTGCCTCAGAAAAGGACACCAGGAAGAGAAGGCAAAAATCTTTACTTGGCCTTTATGGTACAAAATCCTGGTGGATGACGTGAATTCCAAAAGTCATAAATGGGTGTGTTTCATTCGGTCCACACCTTGGATTGATTTTTGTTTGTTTGGTGATTGTTGGGTGGTTTTGTGTGTATCTGTTTTTTTTCTTTTTAATATAATAACATCTGAGTGCCTGTAGATGGGCTGGTAGTCTTAGGTTCACTACAGTCTTATATTTTGTTCATCTCTGGTCTTTATCTGTAAATTTATGTTACCTGTCTGACCCCAATGGGTATCTGAATTTGGAACTGCTGGCATCCACTGTAAAATGGGTTTAGAAGAATGCATCATCAAGTAAGCACATCATCAGGCATGCTCAGTCACTGAGTCATGTCCAACTCTTTGCGGCCCCATGGACAATAGCCCGCGTTTTCCAGGCAAGAATACTGGAGTGGGTTTTCATTTCCTACTCCAGAGGATCGTCCTGACTCAGGGATCAAATCCACGCCTCTTTGAGTCTCCTGCATTGGCAGGCAGGTTCTCTACCACTAGCACACCCATAGGGCCTGCATTAGTTCAGACAGCAAAGAATCTGCCTGCAATGCAGGAGACCCGGGTTTGACCCCTGGGTCAGGAATAGAAATTACTCTGAATCTAGAAAAATAGAAAAAAAATTATATTTCCTACATATGTGGGTTTGTGGACTATAAAGTTTAATTCTACTGTTCCATTACTAGTTCTGCCACACCAGGGAATATATTATACTTAACCAAAGGGGTTTAGAGTTAAAGAAAGAAAGAAAGTGAAGTCGCTCAGTCGTGTCCGACTCTTTGTGACCCCATGGGCTGTAGCCTACCAGGCTCCTCTGTCCATGGGATTTTCCAGGCAATAGTACTGAAGTGGATTGCCATTTCCTTCTCCAGCAGATCTTCCCAACCCAGGGATTGAACCCAGGTCTCCCGCATTGTAGACAGACGCTTTACCGTCTGAGGCACCAGGGAAGTTTAGAGTTAAGGAACAGGAAAGATAAAGGTATAATCAAGAAAGATGGTATACCAGGATATATATTAATATTTAACATAAGTCTTCAGAGTTGGGGAAAGGGAAAGATGAAGTTAAAATCAAGAAAGAAGTAGGAAAGAAAAGCAAGCAGGAGGGGCCAGGAAAAGAATGAGCTTTCACGTGTCTACCCTCATTTGGAGAAGATAAGTAAGGTGTGTAAATAGGGTGAGATGGCACTGGTTAAAATTCTTACTTCATCATTAACAACATAGGCAAGTTTGGGTAAGTCATTTAACTAGCTGAGCTCAATTTTCTAATATACAATGTAAGGATAATAATGATTTTTTTTATTCCCATAGATTTTTTGTGAGGGTCAGGAGAAATAATAAACGTAAAAGGGTCTTGAAAAGTGAAAAGGCTTTATTATGCAGGGACTTCCCTGGTGGCTCAGCGGTTAAAGCGTCTGCCTCCAATGTGGGAGACCTGGGTTCGATCCCTGGGTCGGGAAGATCCCCTGGAGAAGGAAACGGCAATCCACTCCAGTATTCTTGCCTGGAGAATCCCATGGACGGAGAAGCCTAGTAGGTTACAGTCCACGGGATCGCAAAGAGTCGGACACGACTGAGCGACTTCACCTCACCTCACCTTACTATGCAGATTCCTATTACCCAGTGAGGAGCCTTTAGTAAGTGCTCAGTAATTGTTCTCTATTACAGAAAAAAGGGAAATGAGGGGAGAATTGAATTCCAAAGGCCACTTAAAATAACCAGCCCCATTACTTGTCAAATAATTGTGATATTTGATTTGTCTTTACCCTTTTCCTGGAGCCACTGCTGTATTTTTCAGTTGTTAAAGATCATGCCCAGTGAAACAGGACCACTTGTATTACCAGCAAATTTCCCTCTATATTACACCAATAGACTTCATTTTCTTTTTTACCTCAGTCCACAGAGCAGAGTGGGATTTGGAAGAGGTAATTCAGGGAGGAGAGGCACTCATCAGCACAGTGTCCTCCTCTCCACGAAACACTGAGCTCACTAGCATCAACAGCTCCACTAATTTGCATCTCAAACTGAGAACGGTCTCTGGCTCTGGTCCTTTCACACAGTACCCTATGGGGCTAAACAACCAGGAATGGAACTGCTTAGTCCTGTCCTTCACCTCTCACTTGGAGTTCAAAAACTGTCTCTTTTTTTCCAATTAAGAGCTCTTGTGGAAACCCTAATGACATTTTGCAGAACCTCAGAGTTCCTCAGAACCCCATTGAGAATCCCAAATCTTTTGTAAGAGTGTGTGTGTGTGTATACATGTGTATGTATTGGATGGACCAAAAATTTCATTCTGAGTTTTCTGTAAGATACTAAGGAAAACCCAAATGAACTTTTTTGCCAACCCAATATTTAAATCTTGGATTTTTCTTGTTTCTTGAATTTATAAGAGAGTGTTACATAAAGAACAGATGACAGAGAGGTTTGACTAATCTGAGGTCCAAGAGGTTTACAACTAAGTTCTGCAAAGGCAATCTGTCAGACTTTGCCTTGGATCCCTACCAGATCTGCCTCATCAGCCTGTGAAAGGCGACTTTGTTTAGCCCACATTCCAAAGGCAGTGACTGTGGGACTGCTGATCCTGTGGTTACTTCCTACTCTGTGTGTGGCTAAGAAACCAGAGACACCATTCGCAAACACACATTGTTGACTTAGCAAATGATCTCTCTCTCTCCATTTCATGTGCTCTTGGGAGAACTCCTACTTCTTACAGGAACTATCATTATAATCTAATCCCTTGCATATACCTTGGTGTAAATGGCAAAATCTAGACCTAGAATACTAATGACCATTACAGGGAATTTCTGACAATTCAGAATCAATAGCTTTGCACATTTAGCAGAGCTAAAAAAAAAAAAAAAAANCAGATCTTCCCAACCCAGGGATTGAACCCAGGTCTCCCGCATTGTAGACAGACGCTTTACCGTCTGAGGCACCAGGGAAGTTTAGAGTTAAGGAACAGGAAAGATAAAGGTATAATCAAGAAAGATGGTATACCAGGATATATATTAATATTTAACATAAGTCTTCAGAGTTGGGGAAAGGGAAAGATGAAGTTAAAATCAAGAAAGAAGTAGGAAAGAAAAGCAAGCAGGAGGGGCCAGGAAAAGAATGAGCTTTCATGTGTCTACCCTCATTTGGAGAAGATAAGTAAGGTGTGTAAATCGGGTGAGATGGCACTGGTTAAAATTCTTACTTCATCATTAACAACATAGGCAAGTTTGGGTAAGTCATTTAACTAGCTGAGCTCAATTTTCTAATATACAATGTAAGGATAATAATGATTTTTTTTATTCCCATAGATTTTTTGTGAGGGTCAGGAGAAATAATAAACGTAAAAGGGTCTTGAAAAGTGAAAAGGCTTTATTATGCAGGGACTTCCCTGGTGGCTCAGCGGTTAAAGCGTCTGCCTCCAATGTGGGAGACCTGGGTTCGATCCCTGGGTCGGGAAGATCCCCTGGAGAAGGAAACGGCAATCCACTCCAGTATTCTTGCCTGGAGAATCCCATGGACGGAGAAGCCTAGTAGGTTACAGTCCACGGGATCGCAAAGAGTCGGACACGACTGAGCGACCTCACCTCACCTCACCTTACTATGCAGATTCCTATTACCCAGTGAGGAGCCTTTAGTAAGTGCTCAGTAATTGTTCTCTATTACAGAAAAAAGGGAAATGAGGGGAGAATTGAATTCCAAAGGCCACTTAAAATAACCAGCCCCATTACTTGTCAAATAATTGTGATATTTGATTTGTCTTTACCCTTTTCCTGGAGCCACTGCTGTATTTTTCAGTTGTTAAAGATCATGCCCAGTGAAACAGGACCACTTGTATTACCAGCAAATTTCCCTCTATATTACACCAATAGACTTCATTTTCTTTTTTACCTCAGTCCACAGAGCAGAGTGGGATTTGGAAGAGGTAATTCAGGGAGGAGAGGCACTCATCAGCACAGTGTCCTCCTCTCCACGAAACACTGAGCTCACTAGCATCAACAGCTCCACTAATTTGCATCTCAAACTGAGAACGGTCTCTGGCTCTGGTCCTTTCACACAGTACCCTATGGGGCTAAACAACCAGGAATGGAACTGCTTAGTCCTGTCCTTCACCTCTCACTTGGAGTTCAAAAACTGTCTCTTTTTTTCCAATTAAGAGCTCTTGTGGAAACCCTAATGACATTTTGCAGAACCTCAGAGTTCCTCAGAACCCCATTGAGAATCCCAAATCTTTTGTAAGAGTGTGTGTGTGTGTATACATGTGTATGTATTGGATGGACCAAAAATTTCATTCTGAGTTTTCTGTAAGATACTAAGGAAAACCCAAATGAACTTTTTTGCCAACCCAATATTTAAATCTTGGATTTTTCTTGTTTCTTGAATTTATAAGAGAGTGTTACATAAAGAACAGATGACAGAGAGGTTTGACTAATCTGAGGTCCAAGAGGTTTACAACTAAGTTCTGCAAAGGCAATCTGTCAGACTTTGCCTTGGATCCCTACCAGATCTGCCTCATCAGCCTGTGAAAGGCGACTTTGTTTAGCCCACATTCCAAAGGCAGTGACTGTGGGACTGCTGATCCTGTGGTTACTTCCTACTCTGTGTGTGGCTAAGAAACCAGAGACACCATTCACAAACACACATTGTTGACTTAGCAAATGATCTCTCTCTCTCCATTTCATGTGCTCTTGGGAGAACTCCTACTTCTTACAGGAACTATCATTATAATCTAATCCCTTGCATATACCTTGGTGTAAATGGCAAAATCTAGACCTAGAATACTAATGACCATTACAGGGAATTTCTGACAATTCAGAATCAATAGCTTTGCACATTTAGCAGAGCTAAAAAAAAAAAAAAAAAACCACAGGAGATAAAACAGTAAGCATTGTCAGCTAAGTCCTGAGACCCCAAAACAAAATTCTAAGAAAGATTCCTTTCAAAGACTGAAATCTTCTGAAACCCTCTCTCTTTCCTCTGACGCTTATTTCCATAATTGCAGACCTTTCTTCAGGGGCTTCTCAGGATAGGAACAAACTAATTTCTTTCTGTCTCTGTCACTCTTTCCTCAAATGTCCATAGTCTAGCCCAAGGCTGATTTTCTGTGATTATCTGGATGCAGCGTCTGCATTTCATGGATACACTCACACAGAAAGAGTCCAGGGACAGGATTAGCGGGAGGTAAGAGGGCACCGTGGGTGCAAAATTTCAGGATGTCAAAGGCACAGCCACGCAAGTCAACTTTGCTACCAAAGTTGCTACCCAACTTTACTACCTTTGTTTCACCTTTAGTCCTTACCTTGATAAAGGGACTGGTGAGCTCTGAGTCCCCATTCCAAATTGGCAAGGTAGGAACATTCCAGGCATGTCTTGAATCAGGTGCCCAGTCCTGATCCAGTCAACAATAGCCCCCGGGAAGAAGGTCACATGGTATAAACATAGCTATGGAGTGTCCATCTCTGGGCTTAGGGGGCAATTCTCAGATAAAGAGAGACCATGATTTATAAAGAAACTCTAATATTTTACATTACAAAAGCACTATATAAGTAGAGTATCTTAATTACTTGTTTCCTGCTATTTTTTCTTGCCCTCATTATGAATTTCATAACTCTGAAGTATATACAATGTATAATCTACGGTATGAGTATCAATAGATTTCCTAAAATTTTAACACATGGTTGCTGCCCTTGAGTTTGCAATCCACCTGGGAGAGTGAGACCAGATGCAGAATGCATGCAGGAAAGTAGTTATGTTAAGTAATTCAAATGAATTCCATTTGAAAATAAAATCTGTAGTGAGTCAATATATTATAAGGAAGTTTTGAGAAGGAAGAAGAATGTGTGGAATAAGGCTCTCAAGTACCCCTTCTTAATGCTTAATGCTTTCTTTTTTGGGAAGAAAGAAACAGCAGATACAAAGAGTTATAGGAAGGACAAGATCAGAAAATACCAAGGAACCCTGAAATGTCACACAGGATATGGGGTGTTCTTTGTTCTTATTCATATTACAAGTCCTATCTCCCTAAGACTAATGAAAGACCCAGGAAGTCTGAACTGATGCAACCTCCTTCTGTGAAAAACTCTGCTGGTATTAAAGGAAAACATTCACAATCTTTCTATTTATTCCAAATTATTCTATTGACCATGAGTTTTCAAATGATCGGTAATACTGGTTGTTGATGGGAGATCAGGTGAGAGGGAGTGGGTCCTTTGCAGAAAATTACTTCCTTTTTAAAATTGTTTTGCTTTTTAAATTTTTGGCTGTGCTGAGCAGTTTGTGGAATTTTAGTTTCCCAACCAGGGATGGAACCCAGACCTTTGGCATCGAGAGAGTGGAGTGCTAAACACTGGACCACCAGGGACTTCCCAGGAAATCACTTTTTCATAAAAGAAGCACAAAATGCATTTTTTCCTTCACCCTCTCTTTCCTCTGAAGATCCCCTTTCAACAGTGAAGAACTGAGCTTTAAGACCCCGCTTCTGCCCCTGCAGAAGAGTGATCTTACAGAGAGTTAATGTTAGGGTGGAGATCTACGGGGAGCCCACCTTAGAAAAGAATGAATGAAAGCACAAGAGGATATGGATCTTCTGGGCGTGCCTCAAGGGAATGTGATTTCTGATAAATAAAGGGAAGATCCCAAAGGATCTAAAGAAATGATAGAGAGTATTTGACAGATACTCTGGCTATTAGGCGGAGAAGGCAATGGCACCCCACTCCAGTACTCTTGCCTGGAAAATCCCACGGACAGGAGAGCCTGGTGGGCTGCCGTCTATGGCGTCACACAGAGTCGGACTTGACTGAAGCAACTTAGCAGCAGCAGCAGCAGCAGCAGCAGCAGCAGCAGCAGCAGCTGGCTATTAGGTTTCTCTAATAGCCCAGGCGTGGCTCCCTTCCCAGGTGATTTAAAGTGGAATCCTAATGTTGTTTGTCCACCTAAGGATTGCGGACAGATAGGATGTCAGATCCCTGGGTCAGGAAGATTCCCCTGGAGAAGGAAATGGCAACCCACTCCAGTATTCTTGCCTGGAAAATTCCATGGACGGAGGAGCCTGTTTGGCTACTGTCCATGGGGTCGCAAAGAGTCGGACACGACTGAGCAACTTCACTCTGCCCCTGCACTTCCAGACCCTGTTTATTTTCTCCAGAATCTTTTCTGGTCACAAATATAAAGCCTAAAACCCTCACTTTGCATTCCTCCATAAAATAAAACCAAGGATCCCTTAGAGGATCAAACTTTCTGAGGGGACACCTATTACTACAAATTGTCTGAAGACATTGTTGGGAAATGATGCAGATCTATGTCAAAGTCTCATGTGAGAAATTTCTTTTAGGAAAATATTGGAAAGGCCTCACTTTTTTCCTTTCCCTTGATAAACTGGTAACCCCTTCTGTGAGAATAATTAGAACAACACAACTGACAGGTTACCTTTTCCTTTGAAATTGTCATTCATTCAGTGTTTCTGATTCTAGTTCATATTTTCCCAGATCTTATTTTTATTTTTTATGTCTCTGTTACCTATAAACAGGTTCAAATCCTTTGTGAATGAGGTATATAAAAAAGGAGAGAAAGAAAAAGGGAGTAAGGGAGGAGAATACCCCAATTTTGCTCATGAAAGGGCAGAGTATGAAGTAGCTGATCAAATGTATATTTCATTCTCTTTGCTACAAACAACATTCGATATTTACCACTCCACTGGAAAGCCACCTAAGCAGATCATGAAATTTTATTTTCCCTGAAAAAGAACAAATCATGGGAACTCTGAAAAGAGCTGGTGGTTGGTCTTACAATGGCAGAGAGAGATTGGAAATTTGAAAAAGAGAAAAAGAAACAATACTGTAACATATTTCTTATTTATGTAAATATGGGAATTGGAAAGCAGCACTGATCCTTCCAGGAAACCCTTAATCATGCATTACCCTTTGGAGCCTAACAAACACCTGTGAAATAGTTCATCTGGGAATGATCTCAGCTGAAGAACTGAAGCTCAATTTACTCAAAACCACAAAACTAAGATTTCCTTCAGTGGTGTAATGGAGAAGACAGGAGGCTGTAGTGAGGCTGTAGTGTTAAGACCTAGCTTGAATTCCCAGTTCTATTATTAATTATTTACAACACTTGGGCATGCCACTTAACCTATCCTCATATGTAAAATGAGAATAATGCGTATGCTTGCACACCTTATTTTTCCCTCCTCCAAATGTTCTGTGTGTTTTGCACTAGTTTCCAGAAGTCTTCTGGGCCAGTGGAAGCCTTGTCTGAGTCTCTTCCTTGGAACCAAAGTCTCCAGCTCAGAGTCTTCTCTCCCACTGCAGGAAACACCACTTGGTCCCTTTGCCTGTTGCCAATGTTCCAGCTGACAGTTACCCCGGCAAGTGCCCTGGCAGATGAGCCTGTGCACATCCAAGCGACGGGCCTGCCCCCACTGCAGATGGTGACCCTCATGGCAACCATGAAGAATGACAAGGGGAATCTATACCGGTCCCGAGCTTTCTACAGGGCTAACGAGGCTGGGGAACTGGACCTGAAGCGAGATCCTGCCGTGGGGGGCCACTATATGGGGGTCCATCCGATGGGCCTCCTCTGGTCCCTGAAGCCTGAGAGGCCTTTTGACAGGCTAATTAAGAGGGATGTGATGAACACACCCACCTGGATCACTCTGGATCTATATGACTCAGTTTACATACACAAGGTAGGAGAGGTTCAGCCCAAGGCCAGCCAGGTGCTGCAGCGCTGGTTCTCCAGCCCCGACCTGCAGCGGGTGCCCATCCGAGAAGGTCGTGTGAGAGGAGCCCTGTTCCTGCCTCCAGGTGAGACTCATCTTGAGGGACCTGGAAAACACGGTTGGTGGGGATAAAAGCAAAAACAAAGGGCATCCAGTTGTTGAACTAGGATTTCCCACAATGTTTTAAAAGTAACAAGCCATTTTGTTGTGTGTGAAAGTGAAATTCATTCTGCCCAGCTTGTACTTTTGCCGTTATCTACTCAGCCCTTCTGATACTCTTTCTGATCTCATTTTCTTCTCTTTTTGCTGCTCTTAGGGGAAGGCCCATTCCCAGGACTCCTTGATTTGTTTGGGGGCATCGGGGGTCTAATTGAATATCGGGCCAGCCTTTTGGCTGTCCGTGGCTTTGCAGTGCTGGCTTTAGCATATTTTGCCTATGATGACCTGCCCAAGCAGCTGGAGGAGGTGGACCTGGAATATTTTGAGGAAGCTGCCAACTTGCTACTAGCTCATCCCAAGGTATTTAAAATACTTTTCATTTTACCTGGCAACATTATAGCAACAGATATATATATATATATATCTCACAAATGTCTGTTCTGCCTATGTTACCAGTCTGTTTAGATTGGGGCACAGCACACTTGAGTAAAAATTGGAGATAATAATATCAACCTTGTAGGATTGCTGGGTTGATTAGGATCAGCTTAATACTTACTGGCACAGAGAAGATAATAAATATTAGGTATATTATGATCTTCATTTTCTAGTTCAAAAGTATTTAAATATTAGGTATTTCTTGAAAGTGCTGCAATCAATATGTCAGCAGATTTGGAAAACTCAGCAGTGGCCACAGGACTGGAAAAGGTCAGTTTTCATTCCAATCCCAAAGAAAGGCAATGCCAAAGAATGCTCTAACTACCACACAATTGCACTCATCTCACATGCTAGTAAAGTAATGCTCAAAATTCTCCAAGCCAGGCTTCAGCAATACATGAACTGTGAACTTCCAGATGTTCAAGCTGGTTTTAGAAAAGGCAGAGGAACCAGAGATCAAATTGCCAACATTCGCTGGATCATGGAAAAAGCAAGAGAGTTCCAGAAAAACATCTATTTCTGCTTTATTGACTGTGCCAAAGCCTTTGACTGTGTGGACCACAATAAACTGTGGAAAATTCTGAAAAAGTAATGCTCAAAATTCTCCAAGCCAGGCTTCAGCAATACATGAACTGTGAACTTCCAGATGTTCAAGAAGGAAGATAAGTCTCTTCTAATAGAGAGTTGTCAGCCTAGTAGAAGTGACAGACAACATTGAAACAAATAATGTAATAATAAGTACCATAAAGAAATAGATGAATCATGAAATAAGGAGTGGACTAGAAATGAGAGAGGGGCAATTTTGAATTAGGGGGTAAGGGGAGACTTCTCTAAGACCTGACAAATGAGAAGAGGGAAGCCATGACATAGGCGAGGGAAAAACATTAGGAAAGGAAAGAGTGAGTGCAGGGGTTCTGAGCTTGGTGTTCAGGGAAACAAGAAGTTTAGTAATCAGGGAGAGAGTACAGTAAGATGAAGTAGGGAGGTCTGCAGAAGTCAGATCACGTAGAGCCATATGTTGTAGTTCAATTGCTAAGTCATGTCTGACTCTCTGCAACGCTATGGACTGCAGCATACCAGGTTCCCCTATCCTTCACTATCTCCCAGAGTTTGCTCAGCTTCATGTCCATTGAGTCAGCCATGCTATCTCCCCATCTTATCCTCTGTTGTCCCCTTTTCCATTGCCCTTCAATCTTTCCCAGCATCAGAGTCTTTTCCCATGAGTCAGCTCTTCACATTGGTGGCCCACATATGGAGCTTCAGTTTCAGCATCAGTCTTTCCAATGAATATTCAAGGTTGATTTGCTTTAGGATTGACTGGTTTGATCCCTTTGCTGTCTAAGGGACTCTCAAGAGTCTTCTCCAGCACCACAATTCAGAAGTATTAGTTCTTTGGTAATTAGCCTTTTTTATGGTCCAACTCTCACATCTGTACATGACTATTAGAGTTATATAGGCCTAGTATAAAACTTGAATTGTATTCTACATGCAATGTTTCAAAATTAGGAAAANTTGCTGTCTAAGGGACTCTCAAGAGTCTTCTCCAGCACCACAATTCAGAAGTATTAGTTCTTTGGTAATTAGCCTTTTTTATGGTCCAACTCTCACATCTGTACATGACTATTAGAGTTATATAGGCCTAGTATAAAACTTGAATTGTATTCTACATGCAATGTTTCAAAATTAGGAAAAGAGTATGTCAGGGCTGTATATTGTCACCCTGCATTATTTAACTTATATGCAGAGTAGAGTGTGCAAAATGAATCACAAGCTGGAATCAAGATTGCCAGAAGAAATATCAACAACCTCAGATATGCAGATGACACCACCGTAATGACAGAAAGTTAAGAGGAACTAAAAAACTTCTTGATGAAGGTGAAAGAGGACAGTGAAAAAAGCTGGCTTAAAACTCAACATTCAAAAAATGAAGATCATGGCAAATAGATGGGGAAACAATGAAAACAATGACTGACTTTATTTTCTTGGGCTCCAAAATCACTGCAGACTGGGACTGCAGCCATGAAATTAAAAGACACTTGCTCTTTGGAAGAAAAGCTATGACAAACCTAGACAGTGTATTCAAAAGCAGAAACATCACTTTGCCTACAAAGATCTGTATAGTCAAAGCTATGGTTTTTCCTGCAGTCATATATCAATGTTAGAGTTAGNACTGCAGCCATGAAATTAAAAGACACTTGCTCTTTGGAAGAAAAGCTATGACAAACCTAGACAGTGTATTCAAAAGCAGAAACATCACTTTGCCTACAAAGATCTGTATAGTCAAAGCTATGGTTTTTCCTGCAGTCATATATCAATGTTAGAGTTAGACCATAAAGAAGGCTGATGCTTCTTGAACTGTGCTTTTGAACTGTGGTGCTGGAGAAGACTCTTGAGAGTCTTTTTGACAGCAAGGAGATTAAACCAGTCAATTCTAAAGGACGTCAACCCTGAATATTCATTGGAAGGACTGATGCTGAAAATGAAGTTCCAATACTATGGCTAACTGATATGAAGAGCTAACTCATTGGAAAAGACTGTGATGCTGGGAAAGATTGAAGACAGGAGGAGAAAGGGAGACAGAGGATCAGATGATTGGATGGTATCATCGACTCAATGGACATGAATTTGAGCAAACTCTATGAGATAACAGGAAGCCTGGAATGCTGCAGTCCATGGGATTGCAGAGTTGGACATGATTGAACTACTGAACAAGAGAACAACACATAATGAGAGACCAATTGGAGGATAAACAGGGAGTGACACTCAAACTGTTGAGTGAACATATGTAAGTGACTTTAATGTCCACTTTTCCAGATTCCTCAATGTAAAGTGCAAGTATCCTTGTCAGAGGCAGCATTTTAATTGAAATCTATTGATCACACCCCCTTTCTCCATTCATTGCAGTCCAGGCAGGGTGAAAGTACATCGTGTCTGACTAGGAGGCTCTGAATTCATGGAGAAGTACTTCAAAAAGCAAAACCACACAAGCACCTGAGACCAAAAAAAAAAAAAAAAAAAAAAAAAATTGCCAAGGGCAGACATTGATGAAAAATCCTCCAGCAAGGTGAGAAGGAGAGATTGTTAATTTTGGAATCAAAGAGGGCTAAATTTAAAATCTGATCCCTCTGTTCTCTTACTTGCTAACATTGGGCAGTTTCTGGTCTTAGAAAANACAAAAAAAAAAAAAAAAAAAAAAAAAAAATTGCCAAGGGCAGACATTGATGAAAGATCCTCCAGCAAGGTGAGAAGGAGAGATTGTTAATTTTGGAATCAAAGAGGGCTAAATTTAAAATCTGATCCCTCTGTTCTCTTACTTGCTAACATTGGGCAGTTTCTGGTCTTAGAAAATTGGTTACTAAAGCTCATAAAATATGCATTACTTGCTGTTATGGACTGAACATGTGTGTCCTTCCAAAATATATACTGAAATTCCACCCCTCAATGTGATGGTATTAGAAGGTGGGGCCTGTGAGGGGTAATTAGGATTAGATAAAGTTCTGAAGGAAGAGCCTGCATGAATAGAATTTGTGCCCTTGTAAGAGTCACAAGAGAGCTTGCTTCCCCTCTCTGTTCTCCCTATGTGCAGATCTAACAAAAAGTTGGCAGCCTGAAACCTAGAAAAGAGCTCTTATAAGAATGTGACTATGCTGGCACCCTGATATCAGATTTTCAATCTCTATAATTGTAAGAAGTCAAATTTTGTTGTTTATAGGCTACCCAGTCTGTAGTATTTTTGTTATGGCATCCCAAAATGACTAAGACATTTTAAAATCTCAGTCATTTCTATGAATTTCTGAATTAACTACTGTACTATAAAAGTGCATTAGGATTTAATTCAATATCATACAATATGCCCAGAACTATGCTAGGTGCTGGGATTTCAAAGATGAATCAGACAGCAATACTATCCACCTGCTTTCATGCATATTTTTTCTCAGAAAGTGATGAAATTTTGGAAACTGTCTTTGGCAAAGAAATCTTAGGCTAAAAATAACAGGATGGATATTTTTTGGCAAAGAAATCTTTGTAAACTAATAACAGGATGGATAGTAAAGCATCTGCAATTGTCTATGTGACTCTCCACCAACATGAAACAGTACTGCTTTGGGGGATATCTTCTTATTCTGAATTAATTAGCAAGGTGAGTTGGAATCCACATCTAGTTCTTGGGGATTTGGCAAAATGGCAAGAGTTCTGCAGTGTAAATTGTTTACAACTGATGCTAATGCTTGCTCATTTGATTTAATGTGTAGTGTGCTATTCAATTGTTCCATGGAGGGGAGAAAGGGGGAGAAATTTCTCCTAATAGTCAGTCTTATCCATAATTGCAATGCCTGTCTGCCAAATAAATTCACCAATATCAAAAAAGCAATTGTATGAAACAATGAGCTAAGGAACCTGGAGAAAATTTGCTACAACATGAACAGGAATGGGGATGAAGAGGCAGAAGCTATAGAGGCTGCTAGAGAGAGGCTTCCAGCTGGAGCTGAGGGTCAAAAGTGAGAAGCAAATTCCAGGAAGAATTAAAGAAAAAGGAACTGAGTTCAACTGTAAAGAGAAGAAGACATTCTAACAATAACTTCCCAAGAACTCTCCTATAGATCCCATTTGCCTTTCAGGGCATCACCACAGCTATCATCCCTACAGGAGGGGAGAGTATTGTTGGGAAAGCACATTCAGGAGCAAATACCACAGTGGCTGGATGTCTGACATCTCTGCCTTTGTTGTCTCAAATAAACATATTGGCACTCCAAGCTGTAAATTTAAAACCCCAAACATAATTTAGCCACCTTTCCTAAACCACAGCCTTGCCAATTCTCACTAAGGTAAACAAACTCTAGCTCAGCTAACTAGGAACAAAAACATGTCTGATCAAAGTCATCTTTCTTCAAAAGTTGGAGCTTTCCATAAAAGTGTAAATTTTGCTTAAAAAGTCAGATAATGGAGATGGGGGCCAAAACTTCAAGGGCATCTGCTCCCTCATAGTTCACTGCTAAATCTATTTTAATTTCACACTTCTGTATGACAAAATATAATATGACTCAAATCAATCACTACAAAAGAACAACTCAGGTCTCAGGTTAGAAAGTGGGACCATTTGGCCTTGGGGCCACTAATGAGATTCTGAAGTGCAAAAGGATGGTCAAAGATCTATGGAGTTGATCTTGATAGCTGTTTCTAAGAAATATTTTCCAATCTAGTGAAAACATTGGGGTGGAAATAGAAGCCCTTGAAGTATCATTTGTCTTAGATTATTCTCTGGCAAACAGATTCTCAGATGGAGATTTGCAGGCTGGAAATGTATTAGAGAGTGACTTAGGAATGAACACCTATCTGAGAGTGAAGGAAGTGGAAACTGGTAAGAGGAGAAGCTGAACTTTGTTGAAAACACAAAAAGGCCTCAGTTGACTCATGTGGAGCTCTGCTACTGGAATGGGTTGTCCAGTCTGGAGATAAGCAAGATGGACTTTTACACTCCCACACTGACAGTCATTGGATGAGGGATGCCCTCAGGAGCAGGCATGACCTTGGATGAGGCTTTCTTTGGCTGAGGGCTATTTCCAGAGAGTGACTCAACTGAGAGCCATTGGCTGCTTCACCCCCAGAAACTGGGGAAATGGATGCCCCAGTGCTCTCAATCAGTTGCAGAACTGGGCTGCAAGCCAGAGCAAATATACCACTGCTGAAAGCCAGCAGCATGCCTGGGCAGTTCAGGCTGGAAGTCTACCCTCACATGGTGCCTTCAAATATTTGAAATTTCCATCCCACCTTCTTTCCTTGGATTAGGAAATCCTAATTCCTTGGATTAGGAACTCCTTCTTTTCTCCATTTTAACTTAGTCTCTCGTTACTGACTGTGCGTATTACCCAGATTGACAACAATTCCTCTGTCCCCACTTTCTCAAATTTCTCTCAAAGAGGAAAAGGCTTCATGATGCAGTGTGTTTTGTTTTCTCCTTACCTCATTCCTCCATCCAGACTGTACACACAGGGCTCTTGGTATTCTCGACACTGCACTCAGCCTGAGAACGGCAAAGGGGACCCCAGCCCTGTCCTCGAGGAGCTCACAGTCTCCTAGAAGAAACAGTCAAAACAAATTTCCAACGAGTAGAGTAAGAGCAGTGATAAATGTCATGAACTTTTGTTTTGTTTTGTTTTGTTTTTTGAGAATCTGATTTAGGAGGAATGACCAACTCTGCTTGAGGAAATCAGAAAAACCTGTCCTCTAGGACTGGTGTTTGATCTTGGCTTTGAAAAGTGGTTGAGACCTGCTGGCTGGGGAGGCAGAAGATGGATATGTGAGGGAGACCCTATGCAGAGGTGTGAGTAGTCTAGAGTCATTAAAGTTAGGTTAGCTTAGAGACATTCAGGTTTAGCACATTTAGGCTTGGACGTAGGATGTGGATGGCCTCATGTCAAGCTAACAAGTTTGGACTTTATTCTGTAAGAAATGGGGAACTAAATAACAAATATTATATAACAGTACTATATTTAAATATAAGTATAATATTAAAAAATAATATTAATTTATTAAAATATGTAGTGGAATTATGGAGGAACGATAGGATGAAAGGGGACTTCCAGAAAGGAGGCCAGACCGGAGACTTGAAAGACTTTTTTTTAATATAAATTTATTGATTTTAATTGGAGGCTAATTACTTTACAATATTGTATTGGTTTTTATTATTAAATATTCCAGCTATATAGAATGTAATGAACATCTGGTTCATATCATTTAGATTCAGTAAGTATTAAACTTTTGGGGAAATTTCCTTTAGATCTTCTAAAAACTAAGAAATAAAAACACACGAACACTGCTGGAGCCCTGCCTTGTATCTCTCTCCTGGACACATCACTTCCCTCTCACTTGGCAACCCCAGGTGACCGGCCTGTGACAGGAGACAATGAAAATAACTCAGGGGTGAGAATATAAAGGGTATTTTAAGGCAATGGCAATTAGAAAGTGAGAGAAAGGATTCAAGAAGCCTTCTAAAGTGTAACTGACAAAATTTAAGGCAAACAGCTTAAATAAAGGAGAGGAAGATTATCTTAGTCTGTTCAGATTGATATAACAAAATACCGCAAGTTGGGCAACTTATAAACAACAAACTTTTGTTTCTGACAGTCTGGAAGCTGAAAGTGCAGGATCATGGAAGATTCAGTGTTTGGTGAGAGCCTACTTTCGGGGTCATAGATAGAAACTTCTTACTGTGTCCTCACATGGTGGCAGGGGCAAGGGATCTTTGGAAAGTTTCTTCTCAGTTCAGTTCAGTTCAGTCACTCAGTCATGTCCAACTCTTTGAGACCCCATGAATCGCAGCACGCCAGGCCTCCCTGTCCATCACCAACTCCCGGAGTTCACTCAGACTCACGTCCATCAAGTCAGTGATGCCATCCAGCCATCTCATCCTCTGTCGTCCCCTTCTCCTCCTGCCCCCAATCTCTCCCAGCATCAGAGTCTTTTCCAACGAGTCAACTCTTTGCATAAGGTGGCCAAAGTACTGGAGTTTCAGCTTCAGCATCATTCCCTACAAAGAAATGCCAGGGCTGATCTCCTTCAGAATGGACTGGTTGGATCTCCTTGCAGTCCAAGGGACTCTCAAGAGTCTATGAGGGCATTAATCCCATTCTTAAGGGTTCCACTTTCCCAATTTAAATACCTCCCAAAGTCCCCACCTCTTAATACCATCATNCAGGGCTGATCTCCTTCAGAATGGACTGGTTGGATCTCCTTGCAGTCCAAGGGACTCTCAAGAGTCTATGAGGGCATTAATCCCATTCTTAAGGGTTCCACTTTCCCAATTTAAATACCTCCCAAAGTCCCCACCTCTTAATACCATCATCCGTGGGAAATACGATTTCAACAGATCAGTTTGGGGAGAGGGAACACAAACTTTCAGAAGGTAGGAAGGAAGAAAGAAAAAGGCAACTCCCATGGTTTTAGCTTTGGTTACAATCTAGCCAGTGATACCACTGCTGAAAATGAAAGTGGATGTGGCAAAGCAGATTTGGAGAAAGCAATGAACAGTTTGGCCTGGGATAGTTCTAGGCCTCTAACAAGAAGTTGGGGCTGGACAGTTTTCCTGGTGTTCACACAGGAATGATATTTTGAACTTTGGTCACCTGCACCTTGTACCTTCTTGTTTCAATTTTTTTCTTTATTGTCAACAGCATACAGATGTAGCTTCTTAGAGAGTTGATGACTAGAACTGGAATTACAGAGTTACAGGGAAAGGAGCATTTGGCATTCGGGATTTGAACATACTGAAGATATGAAGGGATTCCTCTTATAGCTCACTCTCACCAGAATAAGTCATTTTCATTTTGACAAACATTTACTAATCTCATAGGCAAAGAATGGTTCCCTTACTGTTGCTTGAATTTGCATGTCTTTGATTATATTGGAAGTTACACATTTTTCCATATGTTTGTTTACTGCTTTGCAGTTCTTATTTTGTGAATCATCTGTTCATGTCCTTTGCCCGTTTATCTAGTTTGGTTTTAAGTGTTTTCATAACCAGTTTTAGAAGTTCTTTATGTAAGGAAGCTATTAACCCAATGTCATGTGGCTGGCAAATATTTTTTGTTGTTGCGTTTGCCTTTTCACTTCAGAAATGGCTTTCATTTTTTAATTTAGTATTTTTCATACTTATTCTTCTGCTTAATATCTTTTTGCACTCAACTTCTGAGCATAGGATGCAAGGCCTTTGGGGTCTGGCTCCTTCCATCTCTAACCTGGCAATTCTTCTGAGAATAATTCATGCTCTAGGCACTCTCAACTACCACTTGCTACAAATGAAAAGAAACTCTCTTATGCTTCTAGGACTTAACACATCTGCCCAGAGTGCCCTTCCTGCCACCATCAACCAGGATAACATTAAGTCCTTCAGAATCACCTCTAAGGTAGTGTGGTAGAGACTCAGTGCCTGGGTTCTACAATGAGAGCTCCCGGATTGGAGTCCCAGCTCTGCAATGTGGTCACCTGTTAAGTGAGAATAAAAGTAGTAGTTCCTCAAAATGTAGAGTTATCAAATGATCCAGAAATTCCACTCCTACACTTGTGCTAAAAAGAGAAGTAAGAACAAACCTTCAGACAAAAACTTTTACATAAATGTCCATAGCAATATTATTCATAATATCCAAAATAGAAACAACCTAATGTCCATCAATTGATGACCTGATAAACAAATGTGGTATAGTAATACAATGGAATATTACTCAGGCATAAAAAGGGCTGGAGTACAGATACACACAATAATATGGCTGACCCTTAAAAACATCATGTTACATAAAAGAAGTCAGACACATCTTATATGATTCCACTCACATGAAATGTCCAGAACAGGCATATTCATAGAGAAAGAAAATTTAGATTAGTGGTTGGCAGTAACAAGGGGTGGTGGGGATGGAAGGGAAGGTGACATTTGTTTTTGAGGTGATGAAAATGCTTGGAATTAGATAGTGATGATGGTTAAGCAACATTGTGAACATACTGAAAGCTGAATTGAATTTGCTTAAAATAGCAAATTTTATGCTATGTAACATTCGCTTAAATTTAAAAAAAGTCACACCTATGCCACAGTGAGATCACGTGGCTAAAGGAGATGATGTATGAGGCACAGAGTGTGGCTGGTCAGCTGCATCAAGGTGTCTGGGCACTTGGCACAGGGGATGCATGCACAGAGTGAGTGTTACCCCATCTCTCCAGGGCAAAGCTGAGTCTCTAAGCCTCTTTCCCACCTCTAAGCCACCACTTATATTCATACCAACCTTAGATTTACCTGCCTGGGGTCTCCTTATGAGAAGAGCTGGGTGTGTCACCAGTGCCCAGAATAGAGTTTAGAATATATATATATATCTGTTATTGGGCCAGTTGAAAGTTTCCCAAAGTTTCAGAGTCAGATGGAAATGGAGCTGGTCTAAATCCCAGAAACATATATGTCTGTTGAGTATGAATCTGGAGGATTAGCTGGAACTCCAGCACTGAGACAGATCATAAATATCACTTTGCAATTCCACTTTGTATTACAGGAGGAAACCAAGACCTTAAAGTTTGTATAATATACTAGGCAACATGAAGTGGGGGAAAAGAGGACTGGATTCAAGACACTCTCTGAGAATACCCCCACTCACCCCCTATAAGACCATGTTATGGACTGAATTGTGTGGCCCAAATGCAATAAAACTTTAACCCCAGTTAACTGTATTTAGAGGTTGAGCCTTTAAAGAGGAGTTAAGGTTAAATAAGGTCACAAAGGTGGAGCCCTGATCCAGTAGTACTGGGATCTCACAAAGAAGAGGAAGTGACCCAGCAAGACGTGTGCACAGAGAAAAACCCGGATGAGGACACAGGAAGAAGGCAGCAACTGCAAGCCAAGGAGAGAGACCTCAGGAGAGATGAATCCTGCCAACATCTTGATCATGGACTTCCAGCCTCCAGAACTGGGAGGATCAACTTCTGTTGTCTGAGCCACTCAGCCTGTGGTATTTGTTATGGCAGTCATAAGCAAACTAATATAGTCACCAACAGACTCGGAGTTGTCCTGCCCACAAGAAAGAAGAAGCTCCAAATGATGAATCAAGGTGAAGGTGAGGGCAAAGGGACTGGAGTCTCCACGCCTTCCTCACCTATTCCTATCTTCTTACCCTCTGCTCGGCCCTCACTGGTGTCCTTGCTGACTATAGGAATGTTTCTCCAGCGTTGTTTAGCAAAGGAGAGCTGGTTCTGGAGAGAGCAAGGGGAAGAGTAAGATGGGACATATCTGAAGGCCTCATCATTCAAAGCAGCATCCTCCTTCTCCCACCCCCAGGTGACATTTGCCTATAAATAAACCCAAGAATAGTCTGAGATAGAGGCATTAAATTAAACAGATCATTTCTGCTACAAATTCTCCTTACTGTCTTAGTAACTTTACATGCCCCAAATTCTTTTATTTTTAGTTAGCACATTTTTTAGAAAACAGAATTAAATGCAAATCCTTGCAGAGCTTGTCCGACTCCTGTAATGCTTAACTACATAAAAATTTCAATGTATTATTTATATCCAGATATGCTGCAGCTGAATTTCACGTGTAACTGTTCAGAATTCCAAGTTCCTTAACTGGGGGGGAAAAAAAAAGGCAAAACCTCTTTACTGCTTCACTTGCTTATTCTTTCATCTTTTATTAAAGAGCCTTTTAACATTTTAAAATGTGGCCCTCTTATACACCAGAGACCCCAAATTAAGTTCACATCTTGCTTAATTTACAAAAGGATGAAAATCCAACACATCTGAAAAGTCTTCAACTGTTTATAAACACTAAGAAAACTGCAGGAACTGTCCCTGGTTCTGAATAAGTATTCTCCTTGCATTCAGGGGGACAAGAAACTCTTGACTTCTTCTAATAGCATCTGTAGTCTGTGAATTTGTACCCTTAAAACCAATTACTTAACTCCTAAGAGTATGAGGACTCTCAAGAATAAATCGAATGGATGGATCTGAGCCTCACAGTCTTCAGGACAGTTAATATCATCAAAGCAGTGATGCCAATGAGAGGTTAACCCAATTCAAAAAGCTCCAGGATGCAGGGAAGAGAACATATCATGTTTCATGCAGAGGCAAACCCGGTTTCCAGCAATCATTGAGCAGGACCAGGACCATAGGAGAGGAATCAGGAAATCCCAACCCCCTTCCCCAGCCACCCTCTCTATAGTTCTCTCCATTGGCCTGTTAATGTTCTATTTGCATCTTGGACAGACTGGCCTTTGCTTTCACAGCACAAGAGACAGAGAGACGGATAAAAACAGAGTAAGAGAATAAAAGCCACACTGTTTTTGAGAATGGACTTGCTTAGAGAGAGGATGGCTCCTCTAGCTACGTTTCTGACCAGGAGGAAGAAGACCTCTTTCTGCTCCAGCCATGTGACCTTATGATGTCACATAATATCAACAACCATATGAGGCTGTCTTCAGTGAAGGTAGGAGATTGTTTGATTTTTCTTGGAATTCTGAGTTCTAAGAATTTGCATTAAGACCATAGAACACTACACTAGGAAGGAGGTTAGGAAACTCTTCCCACTCTCCTCACTGGCCCTGTCCCCGCAGGCCCCAGAAGTTCTAGCCTTTAGAGGCAGTTTCTTCCTTGGACCCATGAAGATGAGCAGTGGGCTTGTGAGTAGGCTGAATCTCTGGGGAGAAACATCACTGTGCTATCAACTACTCAGAGAACATTTCCTGGAGGAGGTGGGGTTGCAGGAGCAGGCAGCTGTAGAATTTTCAGCAAAGGTGAATGAAAAGGAGCTGAGATGCTGCAGAAAAGCCTAAAGCTCTCAGGGGCTAAAGGGAGAGGACTTTGTTCACAGAGCGTAGAGAGACTAAGGTAGACTACAGCTCTAGAGTTCATCACACCCTGTACCCAGTGCAGGACACCAGAGGTGCATGGACTTACCCAGGAGCTGTCCTTGTGTGGCCAGGCTGGGTGCACAGAAGGGATGCTCAGTGCCAGGGTGGAACGTTATTCCCAAGGAAGGGCAAAGACTTAGGTGTTTCATCCCTATGGCTTAGAAGAGGATGGGCAAAGAGGCTGAAAAGAGACCTTCCTGAATCATCAAAGATCATGGGTAGGGGGCAATAAGAAGACCGTATAGCCACAAACGCTCCTCTAATAACACAACACTCACATAACAGCTCATATTTGTTAAGTGATTATGTGTTAAGCAGGGCTTCCTAGGTGGCGCTAGTGGTAAAGAACTCACCTGCTAATGAAGGAGACATAAGAGACACAGGTTTAATCCCTGGGTTGGGAAGATCCCCTGGAGTAAGAAATGGCAACCCACTCCAGTATTCTCGCCTAGAGAATCCCATGGACAGAGGAGCCTGGTGGGCTATACAGCCCATGGGGTCACAAAGAGTCAGACACAGCTGGAGCAACTTCACACACACATACATGTATGTTAAGCAATATACTAAGCACCTTACTTTGTCACCTCATTTGCTCTTCACAAAACTCCCAAGTCAGAGATATTATTACTGCACAGCTTAGATGAGAACCTGGAGGCACGGAGGACTCAGTAACTTGCCCAAAGCAACACAGTTAAGAAACTGCCAGGCAGGGGTTTGATTCCACAAGATCAAAGAGAACTTGAGTTTTAATCCTTTTATAGATTTCCTAAGCTTAGTTTTGTTGTTACCTCCCAAAAATAAAAGTGTGTGGGTATCTGTCTGAAGAAACTGGAAGGTGGGAGCTAAAGAGATGCTGCCTTCAGGAGGCCTCCAGGCAAATGCAAGGTGGCGAGGGAAGCCCTGGGGAGAGAGTCAGAAAGCCAGAATAGCAGGTGAAGCTGTGTCCACAGCACCTTTTTCCCCAGACTAAAATGGCAAGGAAGCACTGCTTATCACTGAGTTGCTGCAACATACTAAGCCTGCAAATTGAGGGTTGATTCAATCCTGTTTTTTTGGGGGGCTGGATGTTTATGTCCCCTCAAAATCCGTATGTTGAAGCCTTAACTCCCAAATGCAGTGATATTAGAAAGCAGGTCTTTGGAGGTAGCTAGGTTTGGGTCAAGTCATGAGAGCTCTAACTTTATGATTAGGTTAGACCCTTAGAAGAAGGGGAAGAGACAAGCAAGCTCTATCTCCACATACACACTAAGAGGAGGTCAGGTGAACACACAGTGAGGGGTGAGCTGTCTGCAAGCAGGGTCAAGGGCCCTCACCAAGGACAGAATCTGCAGGCAACTTAGTCTTAGACCAGAATTTTCACCTCCAGGGTTGTGAGAAATAAATGTCCACTGTTTAAGCCACCTAGTCTGTGGTGTTCTGTTATGGCAGCCTGAGCTGACTAAGACAGGGTTCTTGGCTGCAAGCAACAAAAATAAAGGGGGTCTGTTGAGGATGTCAAGGCTCTGGTGGAATCGGTGGAGCAGTGGGTGTGGGAAAGGGCGGGAAACACGAGGGCACCGGAGCATCAGGAGATGGGCACTGGGCACCCTTTTCACACTGAGCAGTCTGAGTAGAACACCAGCCATCCCTTCTGTTCATGTGCCCCCTATTCTAACTCCCAAGAAGTCCTGTCCCATTGGCCAGTCCCCAGCAAACCAAGGCTTGGGGAGCAAAAGAAAGGTTCTGTCCTTTAGATTTCTGCAGTGGGAAGCAGGGCCTGGAATAAACCCGTCCCTAATGTGGCAAAGGCTGGGAGAGAGGAAACTCCTGGAAGGAATCCGAGTACCACTGGGCAGGGCGACTAATCCTCGGTGGTCTATAGGGAGAAGACACACTCTGTGCAAATGGGAATGCGCCTGAGCTGGGTAAGTCTGCATGAAAGGAGGGTCCTGTCCTCCCTTGTCCCCTCCTTCCAGGTGCCCAGAGCCTCTGGGACCACAGGAAATCCCACCAAGCAGGGGCTCTGTTGTCTGTCTGGGAGAACAGAAAGCATGAGGGAAAGGAAGCGAGGGCCAGGGAACCTCTAATCTGCAGGAAGCAGCAGGTGGAAACTCCAAGGCACCAAGATGGAGTGAATAAACCCCCTCCAGGGAAACAGGGATGTAAAAAGAAATCATCAAATTACCAATTAGAGAGCAACCTTTCGCTGCACCTGGTGGGGTGCCAGGAACCCAGAGGCATCAGTAAACAGCAGATCTTTTCTTTTAAAGAGTTTCAGGGAGAGAGTTCCTTCTCCTTCTATCTGCATACCTTTCTGTCCCAGCCCGAGGAAGCCACTGAGGCTTTTTTACAGCTCATTACGTTTCTGTTTTCATTTCCACTTGACCTCCCTTTGCATTATTTTTTTCTTTTCTTTTCTTTTCTCTCCAAGGCTGTTAGATGTAGAAGACGGGGTTGAGGGCTGCAGACGGAGACTGAGGGCAGCTGGGGGAAGACAGGGACAAGAGGCATGGACAGACGGTGATGTTGAAAGCTTGGTGTCTGTGCACCAAATCAAATCTCAGAGACAGAATTTTAGGTGAATTATGAAAAACAGCTTCATTGCTTTGCCAGGCAGAGGGGGACTCAGCAGGCTCCTGTCCCAAAAAACTGTATGTCCCAGTCTGGGAGTGTTTGATGAGGAGTCTTATAACAGTTGTTCAAGGATGGGGATTGCTAACAAGATCAGGTGTGTGGGGACTGCATTCCTTTAATCTAGTCTCAGGCAATCTTCTGAGTGAGATTCTCTGGTTCCTCTAATCTTGCTTCAGGTGGTTTCTTGGCTGTTCTTCCCCTGACTAGCAACTGTTCAAATCCACCCTTTGGAACTCAGGGAGGGTCCTGGAGGCTGTAGTCTACGCTCTTCAAATAATAGACAAAGGACAGAAGGGCTTCCATGCCCAGGAGCCCTACAGGGTCCTGCTCGGTTTCAAGGATATGATGAGCTGCAGGTGTCTGGAGACCTGGCCTCTCTTCCCAGCAATGTTATTGGCCCACCTCCCCACCCCAGGCACTGGGCTGCCCCTAACTCAAATGGCACCTTCTTGCAAAACAGAAAAAAGTATCTTTCCTCCAGTAGATGCAACCCATGGACAGCTTGGCTATCTAGCACATGCTGTACTTCAGCTTTACACACTTCTCTGCTGAGTTCATTATACAGCAAAAATCCTGCACAATTGTATATAGAAGCTCTGTTTGGTTAAAGCACATAACTTATGTGCCTGTTTCCTCATCTGCAAAAAATAAATAATACCAGCTGCCCAACTTGAGTTGTATATGTGAATTCTTTTACCTTTTTATTATGAAAGATAATGTATAAACAGAAAAGTGGGTGAAATAAATGTGCAATGCCCCAAGATTATTTCAGAGGAAAATGAAATGATGCTAGAGAAGGGATCTTGCAGAGTTTAGGTACCAAGTTAACGTAACTAGTTATTAAGTCAGAGCCAAGAGTTTTCACACCTTCAGGGAGATAGTTTAGGTCAGCTGTCTGCTTCCTGTTCTGAATAGAATCCCCTCTGGGCTCCCTTAGTCAACTTCTATGGCTCCTCTCACAGGAGAAGTTGCTGCTCTGTGGTGCTCTGTTCAGGGAGGAGATGCTTCAGCAGTTGGCTGGCATCTTGCCCTGCTCTCCTCCTCCTCCCTTCACCACCAAGTGTGACTCACACTGATAGGGGGAGCCTGAGTCTCTCACCCACTCACACACCGAGCAACTCTCAGCATTGCAGATGAGACTGTATTTGACAGAGTCAAGCTGGCCTGACCTATTGCCTCCAAGTTTTGTGACCTGTGGTAAATCATCTTACCTTTCTATGCCTCAGTGTCCATATATGTAAACAGGAATAATAGGATCTAACTCACAGGCTTGTAGCGGATTTACATGTGATAAGCAGTCTAGCTGACAGAATGATCTCATGGGACTAGAATTCAATTCTCTTGGTGACAAGCTCACTGTTCTCCCTGCCTCCAGGTTCCTCATTCTCTACCCTCCCTGGGAAGATGAGCTCTGATAAAAGCGAGCCCCTCACCCTTCCTCTAGGAGGGAGCCACTAAGAGAACTTCTTCTCTAGTCACAAAGGTGATTTTTAATGGATATTGTCAATGATTTGAGAGGGTAAATAGCCATTTGCTGAGCAAACTCACTTCTACGCCTCTTGGAAGAACCCTCTTCCCCTTTTCTCTCAGGAAGAGGCTTTACTGTCAGTAAATGTATTTTTCTATGAGGATAGGAAACAGCTCAATAGCAATGCCCATGTCTAGGGTTTATCCAGAATCTGGCCAAAGACAATTTCTTTTCAGATTCCTGCGGAAAACTGTCAAAGACCTTAGGGATACTCCCTCAGATAGTCATGTCATCACACCTTCAGTTCAGTTCAGTCTCTCAGTCATGTCCGACTCTTTGTGAACCCATGAATCGTAGCATGCCAGGCCTCCCTGTCCATCACCATCTCCCAGAGTGCACTCAGACTCACGTCCATCGAGCCAGTGATGCCATAGAGCCATTTCATCCTCAGTCGTCCCCTTCTCCTCAGTCCCCAATCCCTCCCAGCATCAGACTCTTTTCCAATGAGTCAACTCTTGGCATGAGGTGGCCAAAGTACTGGAGTTTCAGCTTTAGCATCATTCCTTCCAAAGAAATCCCAGGGCTGATCTCCTTC
This sequence comes from Oreotragus oreotragus, assembly GCA_006410675.1. Taxonomy (NCBI): domain Eukaryota; kingdom Metazoa; phylum Chordata; class Mammalia; order Artiodactyla; family Bovidae; genus Oreotragus; species Oreotragus oreotragus. The sequence continues at coordinate 314,070 of SJYX01019071.1, read as the reverse complement.
AGAATGGACTGGTTGGATCTCCTGGCAGTCCAAGGGACTCTCAAGGGTCTTCTCCAACACCACAGTTCAAAAGCATCGATTCTTTGGCGCACAGCCTTCTTCACAGTCCAACTCTCACATCCATACATGACCACAGGAAAAACCATACATAGCCTTGACTAGGCGGACCTTAGTTGGCAAAGTAATGTCTCTGCTTTTGAATATACTATCCAGGTTGGTCATAACTTTTCTTCCAAGGAGTAAGCGTCTTTTAATTTCATGGCTGCAATCACCATCTGCAGTGATTTTGGAGCCCTTAATCCTGTTCTATGTGTGCTATGGGCTCTATGTGAAAAGAAGAGAAGCGAAAAGCAAGGAGAAAAGGAAACATATAAGTATCTGAATGCAGAGTTCCAAAGAATAGCAAGAAGAGATAAGAAAGCCTTCCTCAGTGATCAATGCAAAGAAATAGAGGAAAA
>SJYX01019071.1:245951-307936 GCA_006410675.1 Oreotragus oreotragus | reverse complement strand
CCCAGTACTCTTGCCTGGAAAATCCAATGGACAGAGTAGCCTGGTGGGCCGCAGTCCATGGGGTCGCTAACAGTCGGACAGACTGAGTGACTTCACTTTCACTTTTCTCTTTCATGCATTGGAGAAGGAAATGGCAACCCACTCCAGTATTCTTGCCTGGAGAATCCCAGGGATGGGGGAGCCTGGTGGGCTGCCGTCTATGGGGTCACACAGAGTCAGACACAACTGAAGTGACTTAGCAGCAGCTTTCACTTTCATCAAGAGGCTCTTTAGTTCTTCATTTTCTGCCTTAAGGGTGGTGTCATCTGCATATCTGAGGTTATTGATATTTCTCCTGGCAATCTTGATTCCAGCTTGTGCTTTATCCAGCCCAGTGTTTCTCATGATGTACTCTGCATATAAGTTAAATAAGCAGGGTGACAATATACAGCCTCGACATACTCCTTTTCCTATTTGGAATCAGTCTGTTGTTCCATGTCCAGTTCTAACTGTTGCTTCCTGACCTGCATACAGATTTCTCAAGAGACAGGTCAGGTGGTCTGGTATTCCCATCTCTTGAAGAATTTTCCACAGTTTATGGTGATCCACACAGTCAAGGGCTTTGGCATAGTCAATAAAGCAGAAGTAGATGTTTTTCTGGAACTCTCTTGCTTTTTCAATAATCCAACAAAGAATTGGTGCTTTTGAACTGTAGTGTTGGAGAAGACTCTTGAGAGTCCTTTGGACTTCAAGGAGATCCAACCAGTCCATTCTGAAGGAGATCAGCCCTGGGGTTTCTTTGGAAGGACTGATTTTGAAACTGAAACTCCAATTCTTTGGCCACCTGCTGTGAAGAGCTGACTCATTTGAAAAGACCCTGATGCTGGGAAAGATTGAGGGCAGGAGGAGAAAGGGATGACAGAGGATGAGATGGTTGGATGGCATCACCGACTCAATGGACATGGGTTTGGGTAGACTCCAGGAGTCAGTGATGGACAGGGAGGCCTGGCATGCTGCGGTTCATGGGACATGAATGAGTGACTGAACTGAACAGATGTTGGCAATTTGATCTCTGGTTCCTCTGCCTTTTCTAAAACCAGCTTGAACATCTGGAAGTTCATGGCTTCTGTTTACTTGTACAGACTTGAATCTTGGAGAGAGTTTTGGGTGACATACAAAAGAATAACTGTATTGCTTTATCAGGCAAACAGGGATAGTGCAGGCTCCTGCCCCCAAAACTGTTTGTTCCAACCTAGGAGGGTTTGTTTTTGTTTTTGTTTTGTAATTTTTATTTTTACTTTATTTTGCTTTACAATACTGTATTGGTTTTGCCATACATTGACATGAATCAGCCATGAGTGTACATGAGTTCCCAATCCTGAAACACCCCTCCCACCTCCCACCCCATATCATCCCTCTGGATCATCGCCGTGTACCAGCCCCAAGCATCCTGTATCCTGTATTGAACATAGACTGGCAATTCGTTTCTTACATCATAGTATATAAGTTTCAATGCCACAAATCATCCCACTCTCTCCCTCTCCCACAGAGTCCAAAAGTCCATTCTATACATCTGTGTCTCTTCTGCTGTCTCGCATACTGGGTTATCATTACCATCTTTCTAAATTCCATATATATGTGTTAGTATACTGTATTGGTGTTTTTCTTTCTGGCTTACTTCACTCTGTATAATAGGCTCCAGTTTCATCCACCTCATTAGAACTGATTCAAGTGTATTCTTTTTAATGGNGTTAGAGAAGACTCTTGGGAGTCCCTTGGACTGCAAGGAGATCCAACCGGTCCATCCTAAAGGAGATCAGCCCTGGGTGTTCATTGGAAGGACTGATGCTAAAGCTGAAACTCCAATACTCTGGCCACCTCATGCGAAGAGTTGACTCATTGGAAAAGACTCTGATGCTGGGAGGGATTTGGGGCAGGAGTAGAAGGGGACGGCAGAGGATGAGATGGCTGGATGCCATCACCGACTCAATGGACGTGAGTTTGGGTGAACTCCAGGAGTTCGTGATGGACAGGGAGGCCTGGTGTGCTGTGATTCATGGGGTCGCAAAGAATCGGACACGACTGAGCAACTGAAATGAACTGAACTGAATAGTTGAAAGAACCCAGGACACCACTTTTTGCAGCTCGAGAGAATAATTTGATTCTTCAGAATGCTTACTGCCTCTGCTTGAATGTTGCTGGTGCATTAGATCCTTTTTGCTTTACACAGAACTCTGCTTTTGATGAGCCCTTTTAGTGTCTATTGTTTCACTTGATCTTCATAACAGTCCTACAAGGTAGGTAATATTATGACCCCTCATAAGACAATATGGCTTAGGGGGTGTAAGTAGATGGTGATCTCTCTTGGTCTCAGAAGCTGGTAAACCCTAGTGCTAGGATTCCCACTCCTCACTTTCTGACTCTCCCCGTCATCCCAGCTTACTGGCCTGTGGGACAGCTCCTTCTCAGAGAATGGCCTGTGATGGGTTCCCTTCATTTTGTCCTTCAGGTCCTAAAGCCGGGGATTGGAGTGATATCTGTGAGCAAAGGAGCAGAGATCGGGCTGGCAATGGCCTGCTACCTCAAGCAGGTAGCAGCCACTGTCTGCATCAGTGGGACCAATGCCATCCATGAATTTCCGCTCAGGTACCGGGATCTGGTCATAACCCCCATCCCCTCGTTTCCAGAGCGCATGCAGGTCAGCGTCGCGGGTGCTGTGCGCATCCGCCACTTCAAGGGCGACCCCCGAGATGAACAGAATCAACACAGTGTGCTTCCTGTTGAAAAGGCCCGGGGCCCAATCCTCTTCATTGTAGGGGAGGCTGATGAATGCTTCAATAGCAAAGAATACGCTGAGCAGGCACTGGACCAGCTGCGGAGGCACGGCAAAAGCAGCGGAAGGATGCTGGCCTACCCCGGGGCGGGCCACCTGCTGGAGCCGCCCTACTGGCCCCTGTGCTATATGTCCTGGAGCCGCGGCCTCTTCCTCCCCATGCTCTGGGGCGGGGAGCCTGAGAGCCAAGCGGCAGCCCAGGAGCACTCCTGGCTAATCAACACAGTGTGCTTCCTGTTGAAAAGGCCCGGGGCCCAATCCTCTTCATTGTAGGGGAGGCTGATGAATGCTTCAATAGCAAAGAATACGCTGAGCAGGCACTGGACCAGCTGCGGAGGCACGGCAAAAGCAGCGGAAGGATGCTGGCCTACCCCGGGGCGGGCCACCTGCTGGAGCCGCCCTACTGGCCCCTGTGCTATATGTCCTGGAGCCGCGGCCTCTTCCTCCCCATGCTCTGGGGCGGGGAGCCTGAGAGCCAAGCGGCAGCCCAGGAGCACTCCTGGCGAGAGATCCTGAAATTCTTCAGGCAACACCTTGTTTTGAGCAGAAGCACACTGTAACGGGGGATGATGCGGGCGGGTGCGGGGGTCGGAGACCAACAACAGCGGCAAAGAATCAGGCAGGGCTATGGGTGAGGGAAGGGGCTCTCCTGATTTCTCTAGATTCACAGTCATCTTGAGGCAACTGGAAGGAAATTGGACAAAATCAAAGAATCAGATGCATCTGAAATATTTCTGATAAAATTGTATGTACTTTGTAAATTTTTATAAATTGAATCTTAGCTGATATGCACCAGGGTACGTTGCTCCTTCAAAATTTTGATGCCCTTGAACATTGAATAACCTTTTGTATCCCAGTTGGGGAGTCCTTGGATCCGGGTATTGCCAATCTAGATGAATTTCCTGGAACTCTGAAGTCCCTTGTGAAGTCATTTTCTGTTTAAACTATTTTGAGTTGAATTTGACATTTGATTTGAAAAGTTCTGATACCAGAATCAGGTGTAGTGCTTGCTATGGATTTCCAGTAGATACCTTAACTGTTTTTTATGGGGGGGCAGGAATAGTGATGTTTCTTTTTCTTCCTAAAATATATTTTGTTTAAAAATTTTAAACAGGAGTGGGATTAAACGCTCATGTGCTTCTGGAGCATTTAGTGACTAAATGAGTTATATTTAAAGTGATTACAGGAGTGCCTGGTACATACTGATTTCAGTATCAGAGTTAGCTATTATCATTTCCATAATGCTTTTCTCCTTCAATCTGTCATTGTGGTGAATTGTATTCATTTATATACAAATTTTTCTTATTCATCTAATTCTGCTAGATCAGTTTCTCATCTTGACTAGTTTGAGTTTTAAAATTAAAAAATTTTTGGAGCTAACCTTGTCATTTATACTTTCTAAGAATTTCATCTCTATTTTCTGGAACACATTTCTCTCTCTCTCTCTCTTTAACATATCAACTGTCATTTTATTTGCATGCTTTCGCCTTTTACTTTGAATCTGACTTGCTAAATATTTGTCTATTTTATCGATCTTTTCCTGGAACAGCTTTTGGGTTGCTTATGGGTCAAATCTAATTTTTCCTGATTCATCAATTTCTGCTTCTTTGAAATAAGTTTATTCTTTCTGCCATATTTGCTTTTCTGGCTTTTTTATATACAGTGTTCTCATTTTGTTAATGTCTAAGTAGTTTGTGATTTACTCCCTGCCCCTCACTTAAACCCAAGGGTGCTTTTACCAAAGTATCAAGTATCATCCTGTAGTTAACTGGTTCTTTAAAAGGGAATTCCACTTTGTATTGGAGGAGTCAGATTGTCACCCTCTGAACCCACTGATCAAACTTAGTGTCTCTAAAAACGGTCAACTTAAATAACACGACTCATGATGAGATGTAATGTGGAGTGCCCAGCACTTCTTAGAACTCTTCTAACAACACTGCTGCCGCTAAGTCGCTTCAGTTGTGTCCGACTCTGTGCGATCCCGAAGACGGCAGCCCACCAGGCTCCCCCGTCCCTGGGATTCTCCAGGCAAGTACACTGGAGTGGGCTGCCATGTCCTTCTCCACTAACAACACTAGTAAGCTACTAGTAAGCTTGAAGTTTTATTGTCAAGCTTTAAATCCAGTCCTTAGATCAAACTTCTTACTAATGTGGTAGCTAGTGAAAAAGATAAATGGTACTATAAGGAGACAACCATAGATTGTCTATCATTCTATGATCTGGTCTCTTCACAAGTTAATTACCAGCTGACCTGGTCTCTTTTCATAAAAATTGCATGGGAAATTTTGGAATTTTTCACTTTGTAGGATTTTGTTTTTCTTTTTGCATTGGAGTGAGCTGGGGAATTATTCAAAATTAAAAGGCATTTGAGAGGCATAGCCACCAAATACTGTGTGTGGGCCTGGTTTGAACAAAGTAACTGTTAAAAGATTTTTGAGGGGGTAGCTAGAGAAATATGAATATGACTGCATAGTAAACAATACTATGAAATCATTATCTTGTTAGGTGTCAGAACAGTGTTGGGGTTATGTAAAAAAGTAACTTTTTACAGATGGATACTGACATGTTTAGAAGTGAAGAGTCACAATATCTGGGAATCATTTAAGAATACTATAGGAATATGGAAAATGTGAGAAACTATTGTATCTAGATGATGCATATACTGAGGTTTGTTTTCTCTACTTTTATGTATGCTTGCAAATTTTTAATAATAAAAGTTAAAAAAATAAGGTACAATTGGTATATTTATTTTTCTGCCCAACAGATAAGAACTTTAGCATGCAATACATCTTTTCTCCATGATATACCTCATTAATTTCAGATTAATGTTTTTTACAGTCAGTGATAATTATTTTAAATTAATTTTCTTTGGCATATAGTTGCTTTACAATGCTGTATTAGTTTCTATTGTACAGCTAAACGAATCAGTTCTATGTATATACACATATACCCTGTCTTTTTTAGATTTCCTTCCCATTTAGGTCACCATAGAGCACGGACTAGAGTTCCCTCTGTATACAGTTGGTTCTCATTAGTTACCTATTGATATTTTATACGTAGTAGTGTTTGAAGGTCAATCCCAATCTCCTAATTCATCCCCCTTCTCCTTCTCCTCTTGGTAACCATGAGTTTGTTCTCTATACCTGTGACTCTCTGCTTTGCAAGTAAGTTCATCTGTACCATTTTTCTAGACTCCACATGTACATGATATTATATAATATTTGTTTTTCTCTTTAGTCTTTTTATTTTGGCATCCATTGTTGCCAATGAGAAATCTGATTCTTGCTGCTTTGTGGGATTTTTTTTCTTCTTTTTTCTGAAAATTTCTTACAATTTTTTCTTTGTTCTTAGCATTCTGAAATTCCATCAGGATATGACTAGGAATGGGTTTATTATTATTATTTTAATTTATTTTGCTTGGTACCCCATGGGCTGAACTTGTATCACATGTTCATGCCTAAAGTGATCACAGGTGAGGGAGATGAGACCACCATACTAACTTAGATAATCAAGATACAGAGATGGGTCAGCATCCATTGGAAAATCATGTCCATTTAGTGGACTGTGAACAAAAATAAGATCCATCATTAGGAAGGGCTATTCAGTTGCCAATCAGCACAGTTTGCCCCACCTACTTTTACTATCTCCCCTAATTATTTCAGTAACAAATGAAAATTTGGTTGGGGGAGATGTGCTCTTCTGGTTTCTGATACACTTCAAGTATTTTCTGTAACTTATGGGCAAAGATTACCCTTCAATTAACCTGTCCAGACATTTTGATTCTCTAAGCTTTGCTTGCTTGCTTTGTGTCCTTTGGCTGACTGCAGAAGTATTTCTAGTTTAAACATTTGTAGAATACTTCTCATCTGTATATATGAATCCTAGTAACTTTCATCCTATCATATTCCCTTTCTGGGCTGGTTAGACAGTCTATCCCAAAGACAAAGGTTTATGTGCCCTTGAACACAAATGATTTATAATGCTGGAAACTGGCAGCCTCTTAGTCTCTGGATTTTCTTTATCTCTAAGGCTTCCTATTTCACTGTTTCTTTGTTGTGCTTTAACCTTGACTAGGTATTTTCCCCTCAGCCTTTGTATGTGATTTTCACAGATTTCTATTGCTTCTGGTAGAAAGTTTAATCAGTGTAAAAATCTCTGCTGCTTACACTCTTGTTGCATAACCTTTCTCCTTTTTAATTGTACCCACATATTTCCCAGTGCTTCTGTGATTCTGGACTTACTCCATCCCCCACAGGTGAGTGGTGATTGGTGTAGACCATTCATGCTCTTTTTTTCCTCATCCAGTGATTCGGGTAGACACAGAATGTAGCATAATTCTGGCCAACGAGATGTCAGAGACATCTGAAGAGAATAGAGATTGCCTGAAAGAGACATTTTTGGAATTTGGAGGGAAGTTTTCCATCTGGATGTTCTATCTTAAGGTGGATGATATCCTGAGACCATGAGGGGAGCTGGTCTGACAACAAAGCCAACATCCAAGGTCTGAGCCAAATGAGTTGCAGAGAAATACTGGAGCTCTAATTATGTTGTTGCTATACTTGTTTAATCTTTGTATTTCTTGTTAATAGACTCAATACACTGCCTTATTTGTTTAAGCCACTTACTTTGGGCTTTTCTGTTCTTTGCTACTAAAGACTATCATGGTCATAAACGTTTCTCCCTCTTGGTAGCCCACACTCTTTTGGATCTGGTCTGAGGCATTTTCATCTTGAGGCAACTGGAAGGAAATTGGACAAAATCAAAGAATCAGATGCATCTGAAATATTTCTGATAAAATTGTATGTACTTTGTAAATTTTTATAAATTGAATCTTAGCTGATATGCACCAGGGTACGTTGCTCCTTCAAAATTTTGATGCCCTTGAACATTGAATAACCTTTTGTATCCCAGTTGGGGAGTCCTTGGATCCGGGTATTGCCAATCTAGATGAATTTCCTGGAACTCTGAAGTCCCTTGTGAAGTCATTTTCTGTTTAAACTATTTTGAGTTGAATTTGACATTTGATTTGAAAAGTTCTGATACCAGAATCAGGTGTAGTGCTTGCTATGGATTTCCAGTAGATACCTTAACTGTTTTTTATGGGGGGGCAGGAATAGTGATGTTTCTTTTTCTTCCTAAAATATATTTTGTTTAAAAATTTTAAACAGGAGTGGGATTAAACGCTCATGTGCTTCTGGAGCATTTAGTGACTAAATGAGTTATATTTAAAGTGATTACAGGAGTGCCTGGTACATACTGATTTCAGTATCAGAGTTAGCTATTATCATTTCCATAATGCTTTTCTCCTTCAATCTGTCATTGTGGTGAATTGTATTCATTTATATACAAATTTTTCTTATTCATCTAATTCTGCTAGATCAGTTTCTCATCTTGACTAGTTTGAGTTTTAAAATTAAAAAATTTTTGGAGCTAACCTTGTCATTTATACTTTCTAAGAATTTCATCTCTATTTTCTGGAACACATTTCTCTCTCTCTCTCTCTTTAACATATCAACTGTCATTTTATTTGCATGCTTTCGCCTTTTACTTTGAATCTGACTTGCTAAATATTTGTCTATTTTATCGATCTTTTCCTGGAACAGCTTTTGGGTTGCTTATGGGTCAAATCTAATTTTTCCTGATTCATCAATTTCTGCTTCTTTGAAATAAGTTTATTCTTTCTGCCATATTTGCTTTTCTGGCTTTTTTATATACAGTGTTCTCATTTTGTTAATGTCTAAGTAGTTTGTGATTTATTCCCTGCCCCTCACTTAAACCCAAGGGTGCTTTTACCAAAGTATCAAGTATCATCCTGTAGTTAACTGGTTCTTTAAAAGGGAATTCCACTTTGTATTGGAGGAGTCAGATTGTCACCCTCTGAACCCACTGATCAAACTTAGTGTCTCTAAAAACGGTCAACTTAAATAACACGACTCATGATGAGATGTAATGTGGAGTGCCCAGCACTTCTTAGAACTCTTCTAACAACACTGCTGCCGCTAAGTCGCTTCAGTTGTGTCCGACTCTGTGCGATCCCGAAGACGGCAGCCCACCAGGCTCCCCCGTCCCTGGGATTCTCCAGGCAAGTACACTGGAGTGGGCTGCCATGTCCTTCTCCACTAACAACACTAGTAAGCTACTAGTAAGCTTGAAGTTTTATTGTCAAGCTTTAAATCCAGTCCTTAGATCAAACTTCTTACTAATGTGGTAGCTAGTGAAAAAGATAAATGGTACTATAAGGAGACAACCATAGATTGTCTATCATTCTATGATCTGGTCTCTTCACAAGTTAATTACCAGCTGACCTGGTCTCTTTTCATAAAAATTGCATGGGAAATTTTGGAATTTTTCACTTTGTAGGATTTTGTTTTTCTTTTTGCATTGGAGTGAGCTGGGGAATTATTCAAAATTAAAAGGCATTTGAGAGGCATAGCCACCAAATACTGTGTGTGGGCCTGGTTTGAACAAAATAACTGTTAAAAGATTTTTGAGGGGGTAGCTAGAGAAATATGAATATGACTGCATAGTAAACAATACTATGAAATCATTATCTTGTTAGGTGTCAGAACAGTGTTGGGGTTATGTAAAAAAGTAACTTTTTACAGATGGATACTGACATGTTTAGAAGTGAAGAGTCACAATATCTGGGAATCATTTAAGAATACTATAGGAATATGGAAAATGTGAGAAACTATTGTATCTAGATGATGCATATACTGAGGTTTGTTTTCTCTACTTTTATGTATGCTTGCAAATTTTTAATAATAAAAGTTAAAAAAATAAGGTACAATTGGTATATTTATTTTTCTGCCCAACAGATAAGAACTTTAGCATGCAATACATCTTTTCTCCATGATATACCTCATTAATTTCAGATTAATGTTTTTTACAGTCAGTGATAATTATTTTAAATTAATTTTCTTTGGCATATAGTTGCTTTACAATGCTGTATTAGTTTCTATTGTACAGCTAAACGAATCAGTTCTATGTATATACACATATACCCTGTCTTTTTTAGATTTCCTTCCCATTTAGGTCACCATAGAGCACGGACTAGAGTTCCCTCTGTATACAGTTGGTTCTCATTAGTTACCTATTGATATTTTATACGTAGTAGTGTTTGAAGGTCAATCCCAATCTCCTAATTCATCCCCCTTCTCCTTCTCCTCTTGGTAACCATGAGTTTGTTCTCTATACCTGTGACTCTCTGCTTTGCAAGTAAGTTCATCTGTACCATTTTTCTAGACTCCACATGTACATGATATTATATAATATTTGTTTTTCTCTTTAGTCTTTTTATTTTGGCATCCATTGTTGCCAATGAGAAATCTGATTCTTGCTGCTTTGTGGGATTTTTTTTCTTCTTTTTTCTGAAAATTTCTTACAATTTTTTCTTTGTTCTTAGCATTCTGAAATTCCATCAGGATATGACTAGGAATGGGTTTATTATTATTATTTTAATTTATTTTGCTTGGTACCCCATGGGCTGAACTTGTATCACATGTTCATGCCTAAAGTGATCACAGGTGAGGGAGATGAGACCACCATACTAACTTAGATAATCAAGATACAGAGATGGGTCAGCATCCATTGGAAAATCATGTCCATTTAGTGGACTGTGAACAAAAATAAGATCCATCATTAGGAAGGGCTATTCAGTTGCCAATCAGCACAGTTTGCCCCACCTACTTTTACTATCTCCCCTAATTATTTCAGTAACAAATGAAAATTTGGTTGGGGGAGATGTGCTCTTCTGGTTTCTGATACACTTCAAGTATTTTCTGTAACTTATGGGCAAAGATTACCCTTCAATTAACCTGTCCAGACATTTTGATTCTCTAAGCTTTGCTTGCTTGCTTTGTGTCCTTTGGCTGACTGCAGAAGTATTTCTAGTTTAAACATTTGTAGAATACTTCTCATCTGTATATATGAATCCTAGTAACTTTCATCCTATCATATTCCCTTTCTGGGCTGGTTAGACAGTCTATCCCAAAGACAAAGGTTTATGTGCCCTTGAACACAAATGATTTATAATGCTGGAAACTGGCAGCCTCTTAGTCTCTGAATTTTCTTTATCTCTAAGGCTTCCTATTTCACTGTTTCTTTGTTGTGCTTTAACCTTGACTAGGTATTTTCCCCTCAGCCTTTGTATGTGATTTTCACAGATTTCTGTTGCTTCTGGTAGAAAGTTTAATCAGTGTAAAAATCTCTGCTGCTTACACTCTTGTTGCATAACCTTTCTCCTTTTTAATTGTACCCACATATTTCCCAGTGCTTCTGTGATTCTGGACTTACTCCATCCCCCACAGGTGAGTGGTGATTGGTGTAGACCATTCATGCTCTTTTTTTCCTCATCCAGTGATTCGGGTAGACACAGAATGTAGCATAATTCTGGCCAACGAGATGTCAGAGACATCTGAAGAGAATAGAGATTGCCTGAAAGAGACATTTTTGGAATTTGGAGGGAAGTTTTCCATCTGGATGTTCTATCTTAAGGTGGATGATATCCTGAGACCATGAGGGGAGCTGGTCTGACAACAAAGCCAACATCCAAGGTCTGAGCCAAATGAGTTGCAGAGAAATACTGGAGCTCTAATTATGTTGTTGCTATACTTGTTTAATCTTTGTATTTCTTGTTAATAGACTCAATACACTGCCTTATTTGTTTAAGCCACTTACTTTGGGCTTTTCTGTTCTTTGCTACTAAAGACTATCATGGTCATAAACGTTTCTCCCTCTTGGTAGCCCACACTCTTTTGGATCTGGTCTGAGGCATTGAGGAAGAATAAACAGCGCAACCTAATTTTTTAAATGAAAATATTGCAAGATGAATTAAAAATAACCATCTTGAATTTTATGACATTTATTAGGCTTTTAAAGTTTCATAAGATTATATAATATGGATAACCTGAGAGGCATATATTGTGTTTTATTCTTTAAAAAAAAATTTTTTTTTTGATGCGGACTAATTTTAAAGTCTCTATTGAATTTGTTACAATGTTGCATCTGCTTTATGTCCTGGTTTTTTGGCCTCAAGGCATGTGGGATCTTAGCTGCCCAACCAGGGACAGAACCCACACCTCCTGCATTGGAAGGTGAAGTCTTAACCACTAGACTGCCAGGGAAGTCCCAAGGACCATGTGTTGTTGCTGGAGGAGGTTGTATTACATTTTCCTTGTGATGATGCAATGGTGGGGAGAAGTGAAACCTCTGATGGTGAGCAGAGTCACCTCCATTGTCCCAGTTGGAAGGGAGCTGAAAATAAGCCATGTATATAGAAAAAATACAGACCAAAATGCTTATTGAGTTTTTACTGTATACCAGAAACTTTGCTACAAGGTTTTTTGAGTTATCTAATTGAATCTTCAGAGCAGCTTTAACAGTAGACATCCCAAGAGGCTGTGAGATGGATTAGCATTGTCATTCAGATGATCCTGGGTTTGATTTTTAGCAATCTCAGTCCTGTGATTACAGGAGAGAAGAATCTTTTTCAGAGCACACATAGAAGCTTCTAGATCATCTATAGGGCATACAAGTTGGGAATTTAAATTCCTGACTTCATCTTCTTTCCCCACTTTGTCCAGTAACACTAGGAGCAACAAGCCAATCTTATACTTATCAGTTTGCCAAAAATGTTCCAAAGTATCATATACAAATTTACCCAGCCCTTTCATTCTTATAAGAGGTTGATGAGAAGTATCCAGGGGTGCCTTTTTTTTCCCTGTCTTCATTGCCAACTCATGCCATAGACTATCAGTGTTCTCCTTACTACTCAAAATAGAATAAGTAGCATGTTTAAATCTAATCAGATTATAGAGCCAGTTCCAGAAATGCCAGAGCCAATTCAAAAAAATTCAGTCTTAAAACTCTGTTGTTTTTTTTTAAGAGACACTCTCTGTACGAAAATCTCAGAGTTCTCAAGAGAAATAGAACCAACATGATAAATCAAGAAAAAATTTTTTTAAGGCATTGGATCTTGTGGTTACAGAGGGTGAGAAGTCTCTAGATCGACAACCTGCAATCTGGAGACCCAGGAAAGCTGATGGTGTGATTGTAGTCCAAGTCTGAAGGCCTGAGAACCATGAGAGTTAATAGTGCGAATTCCAGTCTGAAAGCTGGCAGCCTCGATATCCAAGGAGAGCTGATGTTTCAGTATGAGACTGAAGTCAGGAAAAGACAGATGTCTTTGCTCAAAGAGGCAGGAGGAGTTCCCTCTTTTTAAAGGAAAGTGAGCCTTTTTATTCTATTCAGTTTTCCATTAATTGGATGAGGGCCACCTATGTTAGGGAGGGCAATCCATGTTTTTACTCAGTCTGTAGAACTTCATGTAATCTCATCCAAAAGCACTCTCACAGACAAACCCACAATAATGTCTGACCAAATATCTGGGGCTCCAGTCACTCAGTCAAGTTGATATGGAAAATTCACCACCACAGTATACACAGTCACTAAATTATTTCCATTTTACAGATAAGTAAACCAAGCCTCAGGGAGCTTAGTTACCTAAGCTTACACAAATATAGATGGATTTATAATGGGATTGAATTTACAGTCTTCCAGAACTCATGTAACTATCCTTTTGCCTGCCTGACAGCAGTATCTACCCAGCTTGCAGTATCTAGGGATGAAATAATCTAATCTTCTCTTATCAGTTATATCAATAATAAGGCTTCCACATAATTGAGGTTGGATGTAGTAAGGGTCTTTATAATTTTTTAGTTTGGTTAATTTAACACATAATATTAAAAGACAGACTAGTCCAATGACAGAGGACCTTACAATATTTTAATTGATAATACCACATATACAGAAAGAAGAATTCAGACAAGCAGAAGTATGTTCTGGCCTCAGTGAGAAAGGTTTAGTGAATGTCTTCTGTTGCTCTGAATGAAAAAAACTGGGTTAGAGAAGAAAATCCACCAGTAAAGGAAATATAGTTGAGTTCACAATAGAGAAGTCATCTGACCCATGGGACAGGGATGGTGCAGCAGGCTTTTCCCATGGCTTATTCAGTTATGAAAGTGACAGTGATGATTGCTTAGTCGTGTCTGACTCTTTGCAACCCCATGGACAGTAGCCCACCAGGCTCCTCTGTCCAGGGAATTCTCCAGGCAAGAATGCTGGAGTGGGTTGCCATTCCTTTCTCCAGGGACTCTTCCTGACCCAGGGATTGAACCTGGGTCTCCTGCATTGCAAGTAGATTCTTTACCATCTGAGTCACCAGGGAATACACTGCTAAGTCACTTCAGTCATGTCTGACTCTGTGTGACCCCATAGGGGGCAGGCCACCAGGCTCCCCTGTCCCTGGGATTTTCCAGGCAAGAACACTGGAGAATACACTATTCACCTTTAAAAAGAAACTCATGCTAATCAAGCAACATTTTAACTAATAAAATGGTTTTCTAGACACCTCGATTACAAGATGAAGAATGGGTTGTTGTTGAGTTGCTATGTTGTATCTGACTCTTTTGCACCCCTATGGATTGTAGCCCGCCAGAACACATTTGTCCATGGAATTCTCCAGGCAAGAATACTTCAGTGGGTTGCCATTTCCTACTCCAGGGAATCTTCCCAACCCAGAGATCAAATTGGCATCTCCTGTGGCTCTTGCATTGGCAGGCGGGATTCTTTACCACTGAGCTACCTGGGAAGCCTGGGATGTCAAATTTTGGACACAAATTAGTGATGATGCCACCATCAGTTAATAAATGTTTCTTGAGTTTACACATGGTGTGTTAAAGATAATTGAAAATGTTTTTACATGCTCTTATCCTCACATTTCCTTGCTCTTTTTCCCCTGGTTTTATCGGAAACCAAATACAGTGATTAGTCAAACCCATTTCACTTGCCTTCACTAATCAAGGTTGTTTTAAGACTTGTATGTCTTATGATTACATGTCCTCTAAGAGGCATGTAGCATAAACAAGATGCTTGCCTGGGTTATTTTCCAGGATGTTGGACTCAGCTCTGTCTTGTTCAGGCTGAGCTGGTTGGGACAGGTTGGCACCACCGACCCTCTGGCTGGGCACCTGCTGGTGTCCACTGGGTGACCTTTTGAACATGGAGAGGTTTGTAGATTAGCTACACCTGTGCAGGACCACGAGAATCGCATCTTTTTGCAATCACCTTTCCCCCACGCCCCTTCTCGCCTCAGCCAGCCCCTCTTTGCTTCTTCATTGGTCATCCCCTGAAAACTCCACCCGCTTGTCTTCTGGAGCTTGGATTTGAGGCTTGTTCTCCCATTTCGTCGCTTTGCAAGTAAACTGTCTTTGCTGCGAGCCTCGGTGACTCAGCATTTTGGCTGGCTCTGCCTCCCGAAAAGTGAACCTGGATCGGTAACAAATTTGGTGGGTCAACCAGGAGGTAAGTCCAAACATGATTTTGCCCGTTGGTTTTTTTGCTCCCTCCTGGGTGCTGAGAGGCTAAGAGCCTGTGCGCTGAGTCCAAGCGGTAGCCGGTCCGTTTGTTACAGGAACGCTCCCTGCGGCTGACCCAGGGAGGAGCCGCCAAGCTTCCGCACTGTTTCCTCTTGCAGTGAAACAAAGGTTTGGGGGAGATTTAGGGTTTGGAAAATGCCTTTTGGGTAACTTTGTTAAAGAAATACACCTGCCTACGTTCTTTGTGGAATCTTGACCCACGGGTCGTGGGTTGGAGGCCCACCTGGCGGGATGTGGGCAAGCAATATGAAAGGTTACCTGTACCTGGGTTAAAGGCTTGAGACTTCGTTTTTTGATCTTATAGGGTGGGGCAATATCTTTCAAGCCAGCGATCCCCAACATTTTTGCCACTGGGGACCAGTTTTGTGGAAGACAGTTTTTCCTGGGTGGGGTAGAGTTGGGGAATGGTTTTGGTTTCTCCCACTGCTCACCGCCTGCTGTGCGGCCTGGTTCCTATCTGGCCAGTACCAGTGGCTTGGGACTCTGGGTCCCCTGTTTTAAGGCAAGTCCCCACTGGGGGTGCGAATGCTGAAACTGGGCAACCAGGGGGGTTGATCCCAGTCCATTCTCCTTTTTCAACTTCAGATTTATTTAATTGGAATAAATAATGGGAGTAGGTACTGTTCCCTTAATATGTCAACATACAGAGATGACCCAAGGAGAATGGAAAGAATGTTTTTCATCAATGTTTTGCAGCCCACAGCCCAGACTGAGCTGATGTTCAAGGTTTAGTACCCATACTCCTCACTTCAGAAGAGCGTAGAAGGTGCTGGATAAAGCCAGGGAGGGGGCAGGTGGGCCTCATTAAGAACCTCTGGCAGCCCAGGACAGGCTGCTGCAAGTGCAGCAGAACCCACAGTGGGTCCTGTTTGGGAAGTGGTGCTGGAGACGGGCCCAAACCGGCCGAAACCTGGCCCAAACGGGGCCAAAACACAGACACTTTAATAAAGCGCAGGAAGGAAACAAACTGAGTGAAGATCCTTCGGAATTTCTAGAAAGGATCTTTAAAGCCTATAGGCTTATACAGATACAGTCTCTGAGGCCCCAGAGAATTTAAAGATGGTTAACATGACTTTTATCAGCGCCTCTAACATACAAAGGAAAGTACAAAAGGTGGAAGGGACTTGGGTATGCCAATGTCTCACCGTGCTGAGATTGCCTTCACAATTTCTAATGGCAGGGACCAGGTTTAGGAAGAAGGAGCAGCAGCGAATGAGACAACAGGCCACTCCACTGGCGGCTGCCTTAGCACATTTGCTCCACAGAGCTGCACCACATCAAGGACCCCCACGAGGGACTTGGCAAAAGGTAGGGGGCCCCAGGGCCTAAACGTCTTCTCGAATGGATAACTGATACTTGGCACCTCTCTGGCTTACTTTCAGTTCTTCGCATGGATAAAGCTCATTCTTGCCCCAGGACGTTGGTACATACTATTCCCTTAGCCTCATATGCTTTTTGCTACCTTTCTGTCTAGTCATCTCCTACTGGTTTTAATGTATATGTCACTTCAAAGAAGACATAACACTTGCCTTACCTAAACCAGGTCTCCCTTCAAAACACTGAGTGTTCTGTGGTGGTTCTCCTTTTCTTCCATCTGACCCTAAATTCCATAGGGGTGAGTAGGAGGTCAATTTTGTTGTATACTCCCAGTTCTTGGCATGATTCTTAACACATAACAGAAGCTCACTAAATTCCTAGTGAATGATCATATTACTCAATCCTGGGATATCTGGATCAAGAACTAGGATGGAAGCAAGAGATTAGCTGTTCATTACAAGATTCCCGTGGTAGTAGAGGGGATGACTGTGAATGACAGGCTGGTTCTAGTACACATCTTGACTTCAGCAAGGCAAGAACAGTTTAACAGCCTTAATGTAACCTCCTTAAAACTAACTAGGGCAATCTGGTATTCGTGTCTGCCTCCAAGATACTTAATACCTTCAAAGTTCTGGTCATTGCATATAACAGAAAAATCAAGGCAATTTTTTAGAAACAAAAATGCTATTCCTGGCACTCTTTTGCTCTTTTAATCATACTAGTGCTGTCTCCTCCTGTGTATGGGATTATGCCTACTTACATTCTAATTAACTGNCTGGTATTCGTGTCTGCCTCCAAGATACTTAATACCTTCAAAGTTCTGGTCATTGCATATAACAGAAAAATCAAGGCCATTTTTTAGAAACAAAAATGCTATTCCTGGCACTCTTCTGCTCTTTTAATCATACTAGTGCTGTCTCCTCCTGTGTATGGGATTATGCCTACTTACATTCTAATTAACTGGAGCTACATATAGCCTTTCTGTCTATCACAGCTTAGAGAGATCTCTAGAATTTACCAAGAGAGTCACCCACATGTTGATAGCTGCTGAGTGCAGTTTCCTCACACTTAAATCTGTATCTGAATATACTTATGTTTCATCTACCTTCAGGCTCCATGCAAATTCTCTTTATTTCCAAACTAGGCATAATCTCTTTCAGGCAAATTAAGTGGAACCCTGGCATCCATCTCTTTTCAAAGTTTTCTCCGTCAGATCCTATTCTGGGTGCAGAATTAAAGAACTGAAAACGTCATAAATAAACCTTCAGGGGCTAATAGTCTCACGAGGTTGCTTATGCCCATACATTTTATCAGCTTTTCTTTAGTTTCTTTTCACTTCCCTCTCACAGTGAATCAGACTTCTCGGGCTCCTCTGGGCTTCTTTAGAAAGAAGAAAAGCTCATTGCAGACTTCATCCTAAGGTGATAGGGACCACTCCTCCTACTTAGAGGGCTTTATCCTGGGTACATGGCCCATATGGAGGGGTTTCTAGCCTTCCTTAAGAAATGAGTCTCAAGTGGCAGGCTTGAAAGGTCAATGAAGTGACTTGGCCTGTGAAGTGACTTGGGCCTAAATCGGGGGTAACACTGAGGTTGCCTTGTCATATGGAAGGAACCAGACTGACCCAATGATCCCAGGGATGTGAGCCCAGAGACGGTCCTTGGCTCTAGGTGCCCCTTGTGTTCTGTTCTGTGGAACATCACTGAGCCCTGTATCAATAACTTCCAAGGGCCAGCAAATTGGAGTCTGTGGCTGGAGACCTCAGAACACTTCTAATAGGTCCTTCCAGATTGAAACCAAAGTGAAGAGTGTAAGGGTAACCCTCACTTGATCAACTTATGTTCTTGGAAATACCATCTGATAGGTATTTAGATGGTCTCTCATTGTGATAAGAAATGGGCAATGTAGAATCAGGAGTCTGCCAGTATTTTTCAGAATGTCTTATGAACAATGAAACTGAGCTGTCATTGCTATTATTAAAAGAACTATAAAATATATTTAGAAGATGAATCACTCTGAAGTTGGGCAACATTATACTTGGGTAGCTTATATAGCACCACCTTGGGGCTGTTACAGCTTGTTTGGGTTCACTGTTTATATATATGTGTGTAGTTATTTATTTTTAATTGGAGGATAATTGCTCTACAGTATTGTGTTGGTTTCTACCGTACATCAACATGAATCGGCCATAGGTTTAATTATGTTCCCTCCCTCCTGAACCTCCCTCCCACCCCATCACACCCCTCTGGGTTGTCAAAGAACACCAGTTTTTGTGTCATACAGCAAATTCCCGCTGGCTGTCTGTTTTACACATGGTAATATTTGTGTTTCCATGCTACTTTCTGAATTCGACCCATCCTCTTTCTCCCACTGTGTGCAAAAGTCTGTTCTGTATGTCTGGGTTCACTGTTTTGAACAACCAGATGATGGTTGTGGCTTAGCATTGGGGATGAGTAGGGCTTTCAGCACTTCCCTTTCTTGCCTACTTCCCCAACTTTTAGTCTGATCTCACTCAAAAGATGTGTGTGAGTGTTTATACATGTAAGTGCAAATAAGTTTAGGCCAGAATGAGATGGGGGATGAGTTTTAGCAGAGTCAAAATGACTGAATTTTTACTGATGCCTTAGAAATATCTGTGGGCAGACTGAAGACAAAGGTAGCTTGCTAGAAAACCAGAATGTGCTTCTGAGTGTCTTAAATTCACAAATTCTTTGGCCTGAACACAGATACTCCTTCATGAAAGGACATATCAGTCATGCCTCTGTTATGACTGATCCCAACAGGCAAGGAACTGAAGAGAATAAACACTTACTGAGGTCACATCATGGTGAGTCTTCAAATACTTGGGGGATGAAGCCTCAAACAAAAGACATGAGCCAAAATTCATTTTGTGAATAACTTTTTTTCTTTAGAAAAAAAAATATGTACAAAAAAAGCTAAGAAGAACCAACATGGAAGTGTTGAGAAAACATTCTGAGAGATACAGACAAGGGAGCTCCTGCTCTCAAGGAAGTTACACATTAGTTATTACCATGCTAGAAAAATGAGATGCAGTTAAAATTCTAGAACAATTAAAAGCCCCAAAGTCAAGCTGTTGCTTTGGGGCTCTAGGTTGTAGATGCTCTGATACCCTCTCTGTAAAATAATACTGTGCAAACTGTAAAATATTTTCATATAAAGTCCATACAATATGATATACAAAACTGAGTTGACAGGGGATGCTGGTACTGGCTGATTGTTTGGGAAAGAAGGCTGCAGTGTTACCTGCCAGCCCAAGGGCATGATTACAGAAAGATCTTGAATTTCTTAACCAGGAGAGGCTATTATCTAAGGATCATACCAACATCCTCAAAACCAGACTTTCCTGCCATTGCTTGTGTAACTTAGGTGATTTTTTTCTTATTAATATGTTACTTTAATGGGATGCAATCACATGTTAAGAAGTCAGAATATAAAGTTCTTTTTCAAAGTAATACTTCTTTCTCCACAACTGATTTTGGGATTTACCATTAACCAACATTGTTTTCCCTGCAACTCAAAAGTTTTTTTAAAAATTCAAAAATGCCGGAAGGGCAGCAACTGTGATAATAAAAGGTTAAAGTGAATTATTATATTTCATTTCAGTGTCTACAAAACTGATAAAAGAAGGTTTGTGTACAAATATCACAAAACAACATCAATCATTGAATAAATGTGGTTCTTCAATGCACACCTGAACAAGAAGAAAACTTTGTTTAAAATTCTGGCATAAATATATTAAAGCTGACTAAAAAAAAAAAAATCAGGGCAAGCTACATCACTTCCTCATACAAAAAAATGTACAAAACATTAGCCTCTAACTAGATAAACATAATACTTGTCTTCACAGTTTGATATCAAGTAACTGTGTCTTGAAGTATCGAATTGGAGGGTGATTAAAAAAAAAAAAACAGCTTGTGACATGTCAGCCGTTTCAGGTAACTTCGGTCATGGAGGCAGAGTGATTCTGCAAACATAAGCAGATATAATCTTAGTTGACTCAAGCACACACTCTCACTTCCCTCAATATCCCCTTGATTCCTATCTCAATTTCACTGCTCCCTGACGTGCGGTTTCAAGGCCTCTCAACTTGTTACCTCTTCTATTAAACCTTCCCTGATTTTTTTTTCAATCAAAATAAACTCATCTGTCTTGTATTATACTTAACTGTATTCTATGAAACATTTGAAGATCTCAAAGTAATGTTAGCTGCATCCTACATTTTTTTGTAAGTGTTGTTTTAATTTTGAACATTTCTAATCTTTGAAAAATTTCCCTATGATGTATTCTGAGCTGTGAATTTTCAGAGCAGTGAGTTTAATGTTTTCAAATGCCTAGTGGTTTTGGTTTAAGGTATCTTTGAATTTCTGGAGAATGTCATCTGTGTGATCTATTGAATAGATTTTTTTACACAAATTTTTTTAAATTATGAAAATATAACACTGAATGCTTTTAAATTTTCTTGATTTGCTTTATAGTCTTACATGTAGTTTGTTTTAAATGTTTGTGTTTTGAGGATTATATATTGCCTTAGATGAACCTTATTAACTTTTTAATATACTTTGTTTGCTTATTACTGAAAAAAGTGTTAAAATCTATGATTGCAGTTTTATCCACTTTTCCTTGTAGTTCTGTTAATTTTTGTTTAAGTGGTTTGTGCATAATAACCCTTATCTCTTGTTTTATATAACATATATAATCCCACCTTTTTTCAGGCCTAAGGCTTTCTCTTTTGTTTGTACTTAAAATTCCCAGTGTATGGTATTGGTAATACCTTAAGAAATGGTGGCTTTAGAGCTAATTGATTATTATGGATTTATAGATACCTGTTTGTTTTTAGGACACTAGAGAGTCATATTCTTGAGAGGGCAAATGTGAATTTTAGAAACTGAGTATTCCATATTTCTCAAGGTACTTTTGTCTACCATATTTGTGAAAGCGGAGGTTTTTGCATTTCTTGCTACAATGTGAAAAACTTATGCTTTTATAGTATGCTTCCTTAAAAAAAAAAAACTTCCATCAATAGTTTGGCCATTTATATGTTTTTAAGATTTCATTTAAGAGTGAATGGTAAAGATAAAGTAGTTCAACAGCCTAAGATAACTAACTTGGTGACTTTATACAGATTTCTTTAACTCTCCAAGTCTTTTTTTTTTTTTCCCAATTTATGATATGAAATCTATAAGCATTAGANTAAAAAAAAAAAACAGCTTGTGACATGTCAGCCGTTTCAGGTAACTTCGGTCATGGAGGCAGAGTGATTCTGCAAACATAAGCAGATATAATCTTAGTTGACTCAAGCACACACTCTCACTTCCCTCAATATCCCCTTGATTCCTATCTCAATTTCACTGCTCCCTGACGTGCGGTTTCAAGGCCTCTCAACTTGTTACCTCTTCTATTAAACCTTCCCTGATTTTTTTTTCAATCAAAATAAACTCATCTGTCTTGTATTATACTTAACTGTATTCTATGAAACATTTGAAGATCTCAAAGTAATGTTAGCTGCATCCTACATTTTTTTGTAAGTGTTGTTTTAATTTTGAACATTTCTAATCTTTGAAAAATTTCCCTATGATGTATTCTGAGCTGTGAATTTTCAGAGCAGTGAGTTTAATGTTTTCAAATGCCTAGTGGTTTTGGTTTAAGGTATCTTTGAATTTCTGGAGAATGTCATCTGTGTGATCTATTGAATAGATTTTTTTACACAAATTTTTTTAAATTATGAAAATATAACACTGAATGCTTTTAAATTTTCTTGATTTGCTTTATAGTCTTACATGTAGTTTGTTTTAAATGTTTGTGTTTTGAGGATTATATATTGCCTTAGATGAACCTTATTAACTTTTTAATATACTTTGTTTGCTTATTACTGAAAAAAGTGTTAAAATCTATGATTGCAGTTTTATCCACTTTTCCTTGTAGTTCTGTTAATTTTTGTTTAAGTGGTTTGTGCATAATAACCCTTATCTCTTGTTTTATATAACATATATAATCCCACCTTTTTTCAGGCCTAAGGCTTTCTCTTTTGTTTGTACTTAAAATTCCCAGTGTATGGTATTGGTAATACCTTAAGAAATGGTGGCTTTAGAGCTAATTGATTATTATGGATTTATAGATACCTGTTTGTTTTTAGGACACTAGAGAGTCATATTCTTGAGAGGGCAAATGTGAATTTTAGAAACTGAGTATTCCATATTTCTCAAGGTACTTTTGTCTACCATATTTGTGAAAGCGGAGGTTTTTGCATTTCTTGCTACAATGTGAAAAACTTATGCTTTTATAGTATGCTTCCTTAAAAAAAAAAAACTTCCATCAATAGTTTGGCCATTTATATGTTTTTAAGATTTCATTTAAGAGTGAATGGTAAAGATAAAGTAGTTCAACAGCCTAAGATAACTAACTTGGTGACTTTATACAGATTTCTTTAACTCTCCAAGTCTTTTTTTTTTTTTCTCCCAATTTATGATATGAAATCTATAAGCATTAGAATTCCTGTGGGATGATTTTCTTACGTGGCTTTTCACCCCAGAATGGCTGAATCAGAATCTCCTGGAATAAGGTCATAGGCATGTGGGTCCTGGGATAGAGTGGATCCTTTTGTTGTTACTGCTGTTAAAGAAACATATACCTCCTCTCCCCCCGTACACATCAGGAGATGCAAGAGACTTCATGCCACACAGTGAGTTAACACATTGGCTTCACTCTCATTTCTTTGTTAATATAAACCGTGTTCAACAAGAACACATTTGCTTAACACTAAGCTTGATTGTGCAGGTGAAAATGGGTATGAGGCTGCAGGACGAGGAAAGCTCAGAGCAGGTCTCCAGGATACAACTCTGGGGGGTCACAAAATAACACTTTGGAAACTTGACCATCTTTGTTTCATTTGGATTCTACAGTTTTTTACTTTCTGCTTTCTCTTTAGTCCTGGGGAAAATTTTTAGAGGACGTACTGTCTCAGTCACAGAAGGTCAAGTATTTAAATCTGAGCTGATCATTTAGAGGGGAAGAGAGAAGCAGCCTGGGGCAACCTGCAGCCCTGGGCCTCCGTGTGGCAAAGGAGAAAGTATGTCTCAGGTGGACTAAAGGGAGGATGAGGGGTTCCCTCCCCAGCGAGACGGTCTTCTCCTTGAGGTGCTCCGCATAGTGGGGTGGATTTCTCTAAAGAGAGGTTCCTATCTTCTCTCAGATCCCCATAGTCCTCCTCCTGGGAAGACAGCTGCTGCTGCTGCTAAGTCACTTCAGTCGTGTCCGACTCTGTGTGACCCCATAGACGGCAGCCCACCAGGCTCCCCCATCCCTGGGATTCTCCAGGCAAGAACACTGGAGTGGGTTGGGAAGACAGCTCTATCCCCCAAATTACAAAGGAGCAGCAGTTTCTCATAGGAGCCATAGCTTCCTGCTATTGCACAGGAAGGTTTCGCCCACAGGGAGAACTCAGGGCATATTTGTTTTGCTCCGTGTAAACTCTGCCAGTGCTGTGCAGCTCAGCCCCCCCAAACTGGCCGCTACAGCGTGTTTCCATGTTCAGCGCTGAGAGCTGTAGATTTCAAAATGGAATTTTCCTTAAACCTCAGGCTGTGTGGTATAGAGAGCAAGCAGGGTCTTTAGAATTAGATGGGCCTGTGTCTTAATCTTTCCTGACTGACCTTCAGCATATTACTTAAACTCTTTGTGCCTTACTTCATCTGTAAAATAGAAGAATAAGGCCAATTGCAAGATTATGGTAAAGATTGAATGTGATAGCTTGCACCATATGCTCATTTCCTTTTCTTGACCCACAAATAAAGGGTATGTCCTTCTAAACACCCACGTGGAAAGCAGATGCTTGGATATTACACAAATGGCATGGAAGGCATCACTTAAGAGGCAGTACTTTCCATCCAGCTTCCTGTAGCTTCATTGTGACCAGCCTGCAGAAGTCCTGTTCATCATTACTCATAAACTGTTTACCATGGAGGTTCAGATATAGACTGTAGTCCAATTTTGGGTTCTTGGTTTTGACTAAAGGGCCTAGTTCATATTTTGACTCTGGCTTGCATCTGTCTATTCATCTGACATTTATTTCACGCCTAGTGAATGCCAGGAAATATGGAGAGTAAGAAGGGCATGGTTCATAGGGTTTGTATCTTTAATCTCTCAGTTCCTGGGGGAGGCAGATATGAGGGCAGTCCTGACATGAACTGTGAACAGCAAATACACGTCAGGCCCTGAGGGTCCTTTGGCCGAAGGCTGGTATTCACAAAAGGCCTCAAACCGTGTGCAGACGAGGTGATACATGTGGAAATAAACACCCGTGGACAGATTTCGAAAGTTCAGTTAGTGCCTGTAGTGAATAATGGTACATGCATTTAAAGAATTGTAAAAATCTGAGTTGTGGATTGGTCCGTCGTGTGGTCATGCCCTAGTCTTTGCAACCCCATAGACTGTAGCCCCCCAGGTTCCTCTGTGCATGGGATTCTCCAGGCAAGAATACTGGAGTGGGTTGCCATTTCCTTCTCCGGGAGATCTTCCTGACCCAGGGATTCAGCTCATGTCTCCTGCTTCTGCGCTGGCAGGCAGACTCTTTACCAGCATACCACCTGGAAGCCCCTTCCTGCTAATATCGGGTTCTGAAACCCTTTTTGGTACTTTAGTTTTCAGTGCAAGTGGAATCCCCAAAAACACGTCCTGGGTGTCTCTTGGCAGAGGCTTCAGGCAGAAGATTACACTTGAGCAGTGCTGAGGTGGAAAGAAGGTCCTCTTAGACCAGGACATTCAGGGCAAGGCCAACAGCATTTGCGAGGACAGACTACATGTTTGTGGAACTTGGCAAACATTTCAGTTTGCTTTTTAAATTCACCTTTGTCACTAGTTGCTTCTCAAAGATAGAGGGAACCACTCTGACTTGGGGATCTTCCCTGGTGGCTCAGACAGTAAAGTATCTGCCTACAATGTGGGTAGGCCCGGGTTCAATCCCTGTTTTGGGAAGATCCCCTGGAGAAGACAATGGCAACCCACTCCAGTACTCTTGCCTGGAAAATCCCATGGGTGGAGGAGACTGGCAGGCTATAGTCCATGGGGCTGCAAAGAGCTGGACATGACTGAGTGACTTCACTTCACTACTATGACTTCACTGGGTTTAAGAACATAGTTAGAAGGAAAACTAGGGTTTTTCATTACAAGGTTTCATTATTTAGCTAACATGTCATTCAACCTGCATTAACTGGCTGTATATAAATAAACCAGTGATAACATTTTCATCATGTTACTTCTAATTAGACCAAGTCAAAATTTTCACCTTAATATAGGTGAAGGGAAAACAAACCACTCGGCACTGGGTTTAATGGAGACTCCTAAATCTTTTTCCCAGGTGGAAATAGATTTTTTCCTGGTTCATTAATAAAACTGGACTTCATTAAATGTGAAAAGAAATAGGATAGTTTCTCAGATGTCTGAAAGTTAATAATCTTTAGTGAAATATTTTATACTGCATTGATAGGAAGTATCTGATAAGTCCAGTGAGAAGAAATTTGCTTTCCTCTTGTACTCAATAAAGATGATTTAGTAAGGAGATGCCAAATACAATAAGGCTTCAAGGTAAACAGACTGTTACAGAAAATAAACATTTTAGCAGGACTCAGCTACATGAAAATAAAATCCCTGTTTTATTATTAGTTATCCCTGCTCTGTCTGCTCAAAGAATTATTCACCCCAACTCTCCCGCTTGCTAGCTATGTGTCTTGGGTGAGTAATTTAATATTGCTATCTTCATATTCCTCTCTCTGTGAAGTGGGAATTACACTACCAATTCAGTAAGTTCTTGTTCAAAACCATATATTTGTAAAGCACTTAGCAATTGTCTCAGGCAAAAGTCAGGCTTTATACCAGCTATCAGGGCTCATTTTGGCTGGCACATCTCTTTGTCTTTCCCTGCCTTACATTTTTTTTTCCATTTGTGTTCACAAAACACTTTGCACATCTGATTCAGTGTGCCATATTATGATTATTCATTTATATACAGGTCTTCCCAGGTGGCAGAGTGGTAAAGAATCTACCTGCCAATGAAGTAGATGCCAGTTCTATCCTAGGGTCGGGAAGATCCCTTGGGGTAGGAAATGGCAACCCATTTTAGAATTCTTGCCTGGAGAATGCTATGAACAGAGGAGCTTAGCAGGCTACAGTCCATGGGGTCACAAAGAGTTGGGCACAGCTGAGCGTGCATGCATTTATATACACCTTTCCTGATCATCTGTAAGTTCCTTGAGCATAAAGACTGTGTGACTAGCTGTTGTCTTTATCTCTGACATGAAGCAAGGTCCTGATGTAAACAAGGTCTTGATGTAAACAGTAAGTACTGTTGCATTGAATTTTTGATGGTCATCAAAAGAGATCCAAAAGGATATTTAATTACCTTTTTTAATGTGCTTCCAGTTTACATCTATCGCTGGATGTAACAAAGCATTTCTTTCCAAGTGTTGTCCTGCATACTAAATTGAATTGGCCTTCCACAAGAGTTGGTCTAAATTTCACAAATGTGTTATTACATTGAAGGTCAAGATATCCTGAAGCAGCTGGGGGTTTAAGTTAGACATTACTAAGAATGTCCTGAGGATTCATGATGCCCACTCCCTGAAAGGATTATGGGACTAATGGAGGGAAGCTGTGAAGTTCTTGAGGGCCTTTATGTCAGATTTTTATTGCGTGTTTTTTTTTTTTTTAGGGTCTTTATTGAATTTGTTAAATATTGTTTCTGTTTTATGTTTTGGTATTTTTGGCCACGAGGCACGTCGGGTCTTAGTTTCCTGACTAGGGATTGAACCCACACCTTCTGCATTGGAAGGTGAAGTCTTAATCACTGGATTGCCGGGGAAGTCCCCAGATTTTTATTGTTGTTGGGTGGATTCAGTTGTGTCCTGTTTTCGCTAGAGGAATGGTTAGTTGACTTCCAGATAACAAGCCTGGAGCCTCCAGTTTTGTTGGCTAAAGCCACTTTACTGTACCTGTGCACTTAAGGTTTCCAGAGGGCTTTCTATTCTTGGGAAAGCCATGAGGGGTACTCCACGGGGGTCCTCGGGCTTGGGTTTGGAAGGCGATCCTTGTGTTCCTTTAAAGTTATGGACCACACACATTCCCTGCGGGATGAGGGGAAAAAAGATTAGGGTCAGACTGCAGCCATCAATGCCTGGCTATCTCTGTGGGTGGCAGGCCTGCCCCTTAGAATGTCATTGCACAGTGACTTTTGAGCCAATGTGTAGGGACCAAGGAAAGACCTGGGGCATGGTCCAGGCTGTCTACTGGTGAGCACATTTGGGGTGCTGAGGAAGCATCTGTTTGATCACCAGATGGCCAGGGATACTCAATCTACCCCCACTGAACTTGTTTCCTGACCTGTAAAAATGGGAATAACACCTGCCTTGTAGAATTACATTTAAAAGACACGATGCATGTAAACCATCTCATAGTAACAGCTAACATTTACTGAGGGCCACTTATGTATCTGGCATTGTCTGAAGGGTTTTACCTAATTTCATTTGACTACTCAACATCCTTATAAGGGAGATACTATTATCCTCTCCAACTTAGATAAGGAGGCACAGAGAATGTAGATAACTTTCCCAAGGCTACATAAACTCCATAGCCTCTAAATAAGTCCACTGTAAGATTTGGCTTCTTAAGTGCCAAGTGAGTGAATTCGCTCAGTCATGTCCGACTCTTTGCAACCCCATGGACTGTAGCCCACCCGACTCCTCCATCTGTGGAATTTTCTAGGCAAGAGTACTGGAGTGGGTTGCCATTTCCTTCTCCAGGGGATCTTCCCGACACAGGGCTTGAACCCTGGTCTCCCGCATTGCACGTAGAGGCTTTACTGTCTGAGCCACCAGGGAAGCCCCTCGATGGGGCTTTCATTGACATACTATTGACCCCTCTTCGAGTCATCTGTCTGTATTCTCTCCCCCTTTAAGAAGCACCCTTAGGGAAAACCCTCTGAGAGATCAGGATCACTCTGCACCACTGCTGCTGCTTTATGGAGAATGTGCATTTAAGTCCCCCTGTCTTTCACTTTAGGAAGAAAGATTGGATCCCTGAAAAAGAACTTTGAATTCAAATGGAGCTTGCCAGTGAGTGTTCTGAGTAAATGTGAGCATTTTCTGTGTGTGTCTGAGCAGGTAGAAGTGTTGTGGAACTGAGTTAGAGAGGCAGATGTGCCTTTTGTATGTTGGAGAGGACATATATGCAGAATCCCTGTGTGGAAGGGATCAGACGAGGAGAAGTTAGGTCACAGGCCCGAAAAATCCACCTACATGTGATTTTAGTCTTAACGGGTGCCTTGGACCAGAAAGGGCAGAATGGGAGGAAGGGGCAGCAGGCTGTGATGACTTCTGTCTGCTGGGAGAGGCTTGCTGAATATTATTAGGAGACTGATTTCATCCTGCACAGCATCTTTAGGCCTAGTGATTTACTGTGAACCCTTCTGGGTGTATTTTAAATCCTTGAATATATATATATATATATACACACATGCACACATATACACACACACATATATTTATATAAATTTATTTTTGGCTGTGGTTGGTCTTTATTGCTGCTCATGCTCTTCTCTAGTTGGACGAGTTGGGGCTACTCTTCAGCTGCATTGTGCTGGCTTCTTACTGCAGTGGTTTCTCTTGGTGCAGAGTGCAGGTTGTAGGTGCTTGGGTTTCAGTAGTTGCAGCTCCTGGGCTCTCGAGCACAGGCTCAATACTTGTGGGGCATGGGCTTAGGTGCTCTGCGCTATGTGGGATCTTCCCAGATCAGGGCTCAAACCCACGTTGCCTGCATTGCCAGGCAGATTCTTTACCACTGAGCCACCAGGGAAGCCCAGTCCTCGACTATATTTTTTAAAAACTTTACCTCCATGGTATGTCCGTGCAATGGAATACTACATAGCAAGAGAAAGGAATTACTGATACAACATGGATGAATCACAAAATAATTATGCTGAATAAAGGAAGCTAGGAAAAAACACACACATACTGTAACATTAAATCTTACAGTAACCTAATACAGAAGATCAGTGGTTGCTTAGGAATGAGGGGGAGGGAAGGGTGGGAGAGAAAGAGGTATCTGAAGGTCAAAACTGATCAAGTTACACAGTTCATGTACCATTTATTGTATGCCTAGCTTCCTTGGTGACTCAGATGGTTAAGAATCTGCCCGCAATGCGGGAGACCCAGGTTCTATCCCTGAGTTGGGAAGATCCCCTGGAGAAAGAAATGGCAACCTACTCCAGTATTCTTGCCTGGAGAATTCCATGGACAGAGGAGCCTGGGGGACCCAGTCCATGGGATTGAAGAGAGTTGGACATGACTGAGTGATTAACACTTTCACTTTATCATACCTCAAATCTATAAAAATGAACCAAAACTCTTCTTCAGGAAGTGTTACGTGGTTGAGAAGGCACTTATAGCGGAAATAAGATGCCCAGGAGGCATGTTCAGATAATAACAGAGGTCCCCTGGGTGCGATTAGCTGAGGGTTTTCCTATTTCTGAGTGGGACTTGCAAGTCTGGGCCGGAGTGGAGTTTCTTGAAATGCTGGAGAAGAAGCTGCCTGCTTCCATCAGTACTTTGTTCTCTGTTCTTCCCCCAAGTGGCACTTAGCTTATGCTGCCAGTATGTCTCTGAACAAGTATTTAAAGAATCACGGTTTGAAGGTACGCTAAATTTTTGCTCGTCTGCCCATCCCCAGCCCCAAGGACAGGGTTGGAAGAAGTGGAGCAAGCCATCCTTCCTGGAGTGACCATACTCCTGGCCCACAGAGGCCTATGCAGTCATATTTCTGAAAGAAAGGACACAGGGTACTTGGTGAGTAACTGAAGCTCCCAAGGTTGAGGCCGGTGGAGCCTGGGCTGAGGCCGTGGGGTCTGGGGAGCCTGACTTACCAGGGTCTTGGGCAGCCTTTCAGGGAGCACCAGAGGGGGAACAAGTGGAGGAAGCTGACCTACCAGAAAGAGGGCTACCGCAGTGCCCAGGATGAAGCCCGCAATCACGTCAGAGCAGTGGTTCCGATGCTCGGAGACCCGGTTGAGGCCCGTCAGGAAGGCTGTGCAGAGGGTCCCGAGGCACAGCACTGGCTTGGCCAGTCGGCTGCTCTTCGTCTTGACTGTGCTTGTGATGTACATCTAGGTGAGGACAGAGCCTGGGCAGTGACCAGCAGCCTCTGTACACGGTGCACAGGTGCATGCACACGGACAGACACCAACACATACAGACGGGCCCGCACCAGAGCAGGAGCGATGAAGGAATGCTCACTCATCCCAGAGCTCTATGTTCTGGTGGGCATGGGAACAGAATCACAGTGACGTGAACGACTGCATGATAATCAGGTCCAGGGCATGCAGTTTTTATGCAACAAACTAAAGAATCACTTGGAGTGTTAATAAACCCATATAAGAATCTCAGATGCCAGAAAATCTTCTATGAGAATTAGCTTTATGGAGAAGACCAGGTAGGGGAGTAGCAACATTTCATTTTTTGAGTCCCGCATAAGCCTAGCTGCTACTTCACACTTTCAATGAGTATAAAAGCATTGACTTCCAAACCAGTGTGTAACATAGATAGGTTTCAGCTGTGCTGGGAAATTGATTCTCCCATTCCTTGGGATGGCTGTGATCAGTTCTATTCATTCATTTACTCCAGTATGTTTTAAAATGTTCTATGTGGGTATATAAAAGGTTGGGAAGACCTGATGTTAGTAAATGATGATACAATTTATGACACATGAGACGTACTCTGTTCTTATGACATTGTAAGGAGCTGCTGCTGCTGCTGCTGCTAAGTTGCTTCAGTCGTGTTTGACTCTGTGCGACCCCATAGACGGCAGCCCACTAGGCTCCCCCGTCCCTGGGATTCTCCAGGCAAGAACACTGGAGTGGGTTGCCATTTCCTTCTCCAATGCATGAAAGTGAAAACTGAAAGTGAAGTCGTTCAGTTGTGTCCCACCCTCAGTGACCGCATGGACTGCAGCCTTCCAGGCTCCTCTGTCCATGGGATTTTCCAGGCAAGAGTACTGGAGTGGGGTGCCATTGCCTTCTCCATGAGGAGCTGAGTAAGACATAAATATTTTACAGGCTTGGTTATCAAATATGTTCCTGGTGGCTTAGAGTAAGCAAGGTATGCCTCTTTCAAACAATTTGTCACACAAACTTTGGTAATGGTTATAAGAAACCACTAGAGGGCGCAATCGATCTATTGTCTCTATGTTAGTCTCATTCTGAGCAATTCTGCAACCCCATGGACTGTAGCCCACCAGGCTCCTCTATCCGTGGGATTCTCTAGGCAAGAATACTGGAGTGGGTTGCTATTCCCTTCTCCAGGGGACCTTCCTGACCCAGGGATCAAACCCAGATCTCCGGCATTGCAGACAGATTCTTTACCATCTGAACCACCAGGGAAACCTTAACAAGTGTGCTAAATGAGTTTGTGACTCAGAAAAATATTATGCCATTACTCAAGTTGCAGTATAGTGTGCTTGTATGGCCTGAGCACATATAAGTTCAAATAGATGCCTTTTAAAATATTTTAGTGGAAACTTAATTTCCTAGGATGATCCTTCAGCATTGGTGTGAATACAGGAAGATGGGATTTTCTTTATTATATGTAACACATACCCTACAAAACTGTGCTTAGATCAGAGTTATATAAACTGGAGCATATCATCACACCATTCTGAGGCTGAGTAGGAAATGTTGTTTAGCACATTATTGACCAAAGACGTATTAATATGTAAGGTACTGAATGAATTGACCAGAGACATAGTTGTTAGGCCTTAAAATTGATAGAGTTCATTACACAACTTATTATAGTTATTATGACTAATGATATTTATCATGTTATGATAATTATAATTATTCACATTTTCCTCCAAATTGTGTTACAATGCTATATATATTATAAATGCAAGTTTGTTGCTGTAAAATTTTCAAAAATGATACATCTTGAAATTTTAAGTGAAGAAGAATTTTATGCAGATACTTTATCTGATTGTCTAAGTGGCATATATACTAATGTGTCAGAAGATGATAGTTTTCAGAATATAGTTCTGATTCAGACAATGTGAATATTTGACCAACAAAAAGACAAAAAAACCTTAGTGATCAATTCTGATATGGAAAGTGATAAAACTCAAGGTGCTGGAGAAGACTTTACAGGTGTGTCAAGTATAACTATTAAATGAAGTAACCCATAAAGTCTTAATGAAATAACAATTAATTTTTGGCTGGCCAAAATAAAAATCGCTGGCCATAGGTGTTGGTTTTTGCAAAAATCCACCAGTCAATAATGGGTTAAATTATATATATATATATATATTTTTTTAGTGTTTTATGTTTATAGCCTTTATAAATCTTGTAAGATTATAAACTGAAAACATGGGCCTATGGTTCATTAGTACTCTTGACAGTATTAACTAGTACTTAGGAAATCCTTGTTAAGTAATTTCTGAAAGCACACATAATAGGGGCTCAGAAGATGTTTACATAATTGGAATCCTATATCAGGGTTAGATCAAGGGGTGGCTCAGACGGAAAGCGTCTGTCTACAATGTGGGAGACCTGAGTTCGATCCCTGGGTCGGGAAGTTCTCTGGAGAAGGAAACGGCAACCCACTCCAGTACTCTTGCCTAGAAGATCCCCTGGACGGAGAAGCCTGGTGTCCATGGGGTCGCAAAGAGTTGGACACGACTGAGCGACTTCACTTTTCTTTATCAGGGTTTATCTGATTATAGTCTGTCTGTGGGGCATGATTTGAATTGGATTATATCTGAATCCTTGAAAACATGTGCTCTACCAGCATATATTCTGAGTGGGATGGCTATACTTCTTTCTTCTCAAGAGAAATTTATATTTCACTTGGTGAGACAGTAGCTTAGGATGAGTAACAGATTTGTTTTGAAATGGTGCTGTAAAAATTGGTTTCATATAACAATGACTTAAGTCTGATAAAAATACAGGAAAAGGTGTAAGAGTCCATTGTTTCATATAATTTAGGTTCTAGATAATCTAGGATACAAATTGATACAATATTTTGAAAGCTGTAAATTATGCCAAATGCCTGAAAAGACCTTGTTTAAAAAAATGCCTGACATAGATTTTTTTTTTTTTTAGTGGGTGGGGTAAAAGTGAGTCAAGAAACTTCACTGAGCTAAACTGGTTTGTTTGTAAATCAAGGCTTCTATATTATTTACATTCATGTTTCCTTAATGTGGGGGTAGCTGAAATCATTTTTGTCATGTATTCAATAAAGAGTAAATCTAAAAGAAATAGATTTTGCAAAGTTGTCCTATAGATGTGATTTTATAAATTGGACAAAAAAGAACCATTGTTCTAAAGAGAATATCAAGCAATTTCTTTTAAACTACACTAAATGGACCAGACCTGTAGTCAGTCACCTTTACTCCTCCCTGAATTAAGGCCAATGTCTGGGCCGATGGCATGGACACACTTCCATGAGAAGCAGATGCAGTCGGCAGTGTGGTTACTGTCATCGGAGGGGAACACATCGGAGCCCCACTCCTGGGGGCTGCAGTGAAGGCACTCTGGGAGTTTCTAGGAAGACTGCATAGCTTGAAAGGGGTCTTTGCTCTGCCTTCTCCTTACCTCACCTTTCAGCCAAGAATCTCTAGACTAGTTGTACCTTAAATATAAAGTAAGTTGAAGGAAAAGGGATGTTTTTAGCCAATAGTCACTCATCCACAGGTAAATACACATATCACTGGCACGTTTGCATTGATCCGTCTACTTCTACACCCTGGTTTCTAAAGAAGCAAAGGTCAAGCAAAGGTGAAATGATGTCATTTCCAGGCGTGCTCAGGCACTTCATTCATGTCTGACTCTTTGCGACCCTATAGACTATAGCCCACCAGGCTCCTCTGTCCACAGGATTCTCCAGGCAAGAATACTGGAGTAGGTTGCCATGCCCTCTTCCAGGGAAGCTTCCCGACCGAGGGATTGAACCCGTATCGCTTATGTCTTCTGCAGCGGCAGGTGGGTTCTTTACCACTGGTGCCGCCTGGGAAGCCCTAGGTCATTTCCAAAGTGGGCAGAATTAACGAGTAGGAAGAATAGATGGACACCATTTCTTCCATTTTAAGATGTTAGACACACTTTTGCACTTTCTCTTTGATGAGACCAAAAAGTTTAGACTATTATATTTCTAGGCAAGAGTACTGGAGTGGGTTGCCATTTCCTTCTCCAGGGGATCTTCCCGACACAGGGCTTGAACCCTGGTCTCCCGCATTGCACGTAGAGGCTTTACTGTCTGAGCCACCAGGGAAGCCCCTCGATGGGGCTTTCATTGACATACTATTGACCCCTCTTCGAGTCATCTGTCTGTATTCTCTCCCCCTTTAAGAAGCACCCTTAGGGAAAACCCTCTGAGAGATCAGGATCACTCTGCACCACTGCTGCTGCTTTATGGAGAATGTGCATTTAAGTCCCCCTGTCTTTCACTTTAGGAAGAAAGATTGGATCCCTGAAAAAGAACTTTGAATTCAAATGGAGCTTGCCAGTGAGTGTTCTGAGTAAATGTGAGCATTTTCTGTGTGTGTCTGAGCAGGTAGAAGTGTTGTGGAACTGAGTTAGAGAGGCAGATGTGCCTTTTGTATGTTGGAGAGGACATATATGCAGAATCCCTGTGTGGAAGGGATCAGACGAGGAGAAGTTAGGTCACAGGCCCGAAAAATCCACCTACATGTGATTTTAGTCTTAACGGGTGCCTTGGACCAGAAAGGGCAGAATGGGAGGAAGGGGCAGCAGGCTGTGATGACTTCTGTCTGCTGGGAGAGGCTTGCTGAATATTATTAGGAGACTGATTTCATCCTGCACAGCATCTTTAGGCCTAGTGATTTACTGTGAACCCTTCTGGGTGTATTTTAAATCCTTGAAAAAAAAAATATATATACATGCACACATATACACACACACATATATTTATATAAATTTATTTTTGGCTGTGGTTGGTCTTTATTGCTGCTCACGCTTTTCTCTAGTTGGACGAGTTGGGGCTACTCTTCAGCTGCATTGTGCTGGCTTCTTACTGCAGTGGTTTCTCTTGGTGCAGAGCGCAGGTTGTAGGTGCTTGGGTTTCAGTAGTTGCAGCTCCTGGGCTCTCGAGCACAGGCTCAATACTTGTGGGGCATGGGCTTATCTGCTCATGCTCTTCTCTAGTTGGACGAGTTGGGGCTACTCTTCAGCTGCATTGTGCTGGCTTCTTACTGCAGTGGTTTCTCTTGGTGCAGAGCGCAGGTTGTAGGTGCTTGGGTTTCAGTAGTTGCAGCTCCTGGGCTCTCGAGCACAGGCTCAATACTTGTGGGGCATGGGCTTAGGTGCTCTGCGCTATGTGGGATCTTCCCAGATCAGGGCTCAAACCCACGTTGCCTGCATTGCCAGGCAGATTCTTTACCACTGAGCCACCAGGGAAGCCCAGTCCTCGACTATATTTTTTAAAAACTTTACCTCCATGGTATGTCCGTGCAATGGAATACTACATAGCAAGAGAAAGGAATTACTGATACAACATGGATGAATCACAAAATAATTATGCTGAATAAAGGAAGCTAGGAAAAAACACACACATACTGTAACATTAAATCTTACAGTAACCTAATACAGAAGATCAGTGGTTGCTTAGGAATGAGGGGGAGGGAAGGGTGGGAGAGAAAGAGGTATCTGAAGGTCAAAACTGATCAAGTTACACAGTTCGTGTACCATTTATTGTATGCCTAGCTTCCTTGGTGACTCAGATGGTTAAGAATCTGCCCGCAATGCGGGAGACCCAGGTTCTATCCCTGAGTTGGGAAGATCCCCTGGAGAAAGAAATGGCAACCTACTCCAGTATTCTTGCCTGGAGAATTCCATGGACAGAGGAGCCTGGGGGACCCAGTCCATGGGATTGAAGAGAGTTGGACATGACTGAGTGATTAACACTTTCACTTTATCATACCTCAAATCTATAAAAATGAACCAAAACTCTTCTTCAGGAAGTGTTACGTGGTTGAGAAGGCACTTATAGCGGAAATAAGATGCCCAGGAGGCATGTTCAGATAATAACAGAGGTCCCCTGGGTGTGATTAGCTGAGGGTTTTCCTATTTCTGAGTGGGACTTGCAAGTCTGGGCCGGAGTGGAGTTTCTTGAAATGCTGGAGAAGAAGCTGCCTGCTTCCATCAGTACTTTGTTCTCTGTTCTTCCCCCAAGCGGCACTTAGCTTATGCTGCCAGTATGTCTCTGAACAAGTATTTAAAGAATCACGGTTTGAAGGTACGCTAAATTTTTGCTCGTCTGCCCATCCCCAGCCCCAAGGACAGGGTTGGAAGAAGTGGAGCAAGCCATCCTTCCTGGAGTGACCATACTCCTGGCCCACAGAGGCCTATGCAGTCATATTTCTGAAAGAAAGGACACAGGGTACTTGGTGAGTAACTGAAGCTCCCAAGGTTGAGGCCGGTGGAGCCTGGGCTGAGGCCGTGGGGTCTGGGGAGCCTGACTTACCAGGGTCTTGGGCAGCCTTTCAGGGAGCACCAGAGGGGGAACAAGTGGAGGAAGCTGACCTACCAGAAAGAGGGCTACCGCAGTGCCCAGGATGAAGCCCGCAATCACGTCAGAGCAGTGGTTCCGATGCTCGGAGACCCGGTTGAGGCCCGTCAGGAAGGCTGTGCAGAGGGTCCCGAGGCACAGCACTGGCTTGGCCAGTCGGCTGCTCTTCGTCTTGACTGTGCTTGTGATGTACATCTAGGTGAGGACAGAGCCTGGGCAGTGACCAGCAGCCTCTGTACACGGTGCACAGGTGCATGCACACGGACAGACACCAACACATACAGACGGGCCCGCACCAGAGCAGGAGCGATGAAGGAATGCTCACTCATCCCAGAGCTCTATGTTCTGGTGGGCATGGGAACAGAATCACAGTGACGTGAACGACTGCATGATAATCAGGTCCAGGGCATGCAGTTTTTATGCAACAAACTAAAGAATCACTTGGAGTGTTAATAAACCCATATAAGAATCTCAGATGCCAGAAAATCTTCTATGAGAATTAGCTTTATGGAGAAGACCAGGTAGGGGAGTAGCAACATTTCATTTTTTGAGTCCCGCATAAGCCTAGCTGCTACTTCACACTTTCAATGAGTATAAAAGCATTGACTTCCAAACCAGTGTGTAACATAGATAGGTTTCAGCTGTGCTGGGAAATTGATTCTCCCATTCCTTGGGATGGCTGTGATCAGTTCTATTCATTCATTTACTCCAGTATGTTTTAAAATGTTCTATGTGGGTATATAAAAGGTTGGGAAGACCTGATGTTAGTAAATGATGATACAATTTATGACACATGAGACGTACTCTGTTCTTATGACATTGTAAGGAGCTGCTGCTGCTGCTGCTGCTAAGTTGCTTCAGTCGTGTTTGACTCTGTGCGACCCCATAGACGGCAGCCCACTAGGCTCCCCCGTCCCTGGGATTCTCCAGGCAAGAACACTGGAGTGGGTTGCCATTTCCTTCTCCAATGCATGAAAGTGAAAACTGAAAGTGAAGTCGTTCAGTTGTGTCCCACCCTCAGTGACCGCATGGACTGCAGCCTTCCAGGCTCCTCTGTCCATGGGATTTTCCAGGCAAGAGTACTGGAGTGGGGTGCCATTGCCTTCTCCATGAGGAGCTGAGTAAGACATAAATATTTTACAGGCTTGGTTATCAAATATGTTCCTGGTGGCTTAGAGTAAGCAAGGTATGCCTCTTTCAAACAATTTGTCACACAAACTTTGGTAATGGTTATAAGAAACCACTAGAGGGCGCAATCGATCTATTGTCTCTATGTTAGTCTCATTCTGAGCAATTCTGCAACCCCATGGACTGTAGCCCACCAGGCTCCTCTATCCGTGGGATTCTCTAGGCAAGAATACTGGAGTGGGTTGCTATTCCCTTCTCCAGGGGACCTTCCTGACCCAGGGATCAAACCCAGATCTCCGGCATTGCAGACAGATTCTTTACCATCTGAACCACCAGGGAAACCTTAACAAGTGTGCTAAATGAGTTTGTGACTCAGAAAAATATTATGCCATTACTCAAGTTGCAGTATAGTGTGCTTGTATGGCCTGAGCACATATAAGTTCAAATAGATGCCTTTTAAAATATTTTAGTGGAAACTTAATTTCCTAGGATGATCCTTCAGCATTGGTGTGAATACAGGAAGATGGGATTTTCTTTATTATATGTAACACATACCCTACAAAACTGTGCTTAGATCAGAGTTATATAAACTGGAGCATATCATCACACCATTCTGAGGCTGAGTAGGAAATGTTGTTTAGCACATTATTGACCAAAGACGTATTAATATGTAAGGTACTGAATGAATTGACCAGAGACATAGTTGTTAGGCCTTAAAATTGATAGAGTTCATTACACAACTTATTATAGTTATTATGACTAATGATATTTATCATGTTATGATAATTATAATTATTCACATTTTCCTCCAAATTGTGTTACAATGCTATATATATTATAAATGCAAGTTTGTTGCTGTAAAATTTTCAAAAATGATACATCTTGAAATTTTAAGTGAAGAAGAATTTTATGCAGATACTTTATCTGATTGTCTAAGTGGCATATATACTAATGTGTCAGAAGATGATAGTTTTCAGAATATAGTTCTGATTCAGACAATGTGAATATTTGACCAACAAAAAGACAAAAAAACCTTAGTGATCAATTCTGATATGGAAAGTGATAAAACTCAAGGTGCTGGAGAAGACTTTACAGGTGTGTCAAGTATAACTATTAAATGAAGTAACCCATAAAGTCTTAATGAAATAACAATTAATTTTTGGCTGGCCAAAATAAAAATCGCTGGCCATAGGTGTTGGTTTTTGCAAAAATCCACCAGTCAATAATGGGTTAAATTATATATATATATATATATTTTTTTAGTGTTTTATGTTTATAGCCTTTATAAATCTTGTAAGATTATAAACTGAAAACATGGGCCTATGGTTCATTAGTACTCTTGACAGTATTAACTAGTACTTAGGAAATCCTTGTTAAGTAATTTCTGAAAGCACACATAATAGGGGCTCAGAAGATGTTTACATAATTGGAATCCTATATCAGGGTTAGATCAAGGGGTGGCTCAGACGGAAAGCGTCTGTCTACAATGTGGGAGACCTGAGTTCGATCCCTGGGTCGGGAAGTTCTCTGGAGAAGGAAACGGCAACCCACTCCAGTACTCTTGCCTAGAAGATCCCCTGGACGGAGAAGCCTGGTGTCCATGGGGTCGCAAAGAGTTGGACACGACTGAGCGACTTCACTTTTCTTTATCAGGGTTTATCTGATTATAGTCTGTCTGTGGGGCATGATTTGAATTGGATTATATCTGAATCCTTGAAAACATGTGCTCTACCAGCATATATTCTGAGTGGGATGGCTATACTTCTTTCTTCTCAAGAGAAATTTATATTTCACTTGGTGAGACAGTAGCTTAGGATGAGTAACAGATTTGTTTTGAAATGGTGCTGTAAAAATTGGTTTCATATAACAATGACTTAAGTCTGATAAAAATACAGGAAAAGGTGCAAGAGTACATTGTTTCATATAATTTAGGTTCTAGATAATCTAGGATACAAATTGATACAATATTTTGAAAGCTGTAAATTATGCCAAATGCCTGAAAAGACCTTGTTTAAAAAAATGCCTGACATAGATTTTTTTTTTTTTTAGTGGGTGGGGTAAAAGTGAGTCAAGAAACTTCACTGAGCTAAACTGGTTTGTTTGTAAATCAAGGCTTCTATATTATTTACATTCATGTTTCCTTAATGTGGGGGTAGCTGAAATCATTTTTGTCATGTATTCAATAAAAAGTAAATCTAAAAGAAATAGATTTTGCAAAGTTGTCCTATAGATGTGATTTTATAAACTGGACAAAAAAGAACCATTGTTCTAAAGAGAATATCAAGCAATTTCTTTTAAACTACACTAAATGGACCAGACCTGTAGTCAGTCACCTTTACTCCTCCCTGAATTAAGGCCAATGTCTGGGCCGATGGCATGGACACACTTCCATGAGAAGCAGATGCAGTCGGCAGTGTGGTTATTGT
This sequence comes from Oreotragus oreotragus, assembly GCA_006410675.1. Classification (NCBI taxonomy): domain Eukaryota; kingdom Metazoa; phylum Chordata; class Mammalia; order Artiodactyla; family Bovidae; genus Oreotragus; species Oreotragus oreotragus. Next base: position 267,243 of record SJYX01019071.1, on the reverse strand, counting down.
CATCGGAGGGGAACACATCGGAGCCCCACTCCTGGGGGCTGCAGTGAAGGCACTCTGGGAGTTTCTAGGAAGACTGCATAGCTTGAAAGGGGTCTTTGCTCTGCCTTCTCCTTACCTCACCTTTCAGCCAAGAATCTCTAGACTAGTTGTACCTTAAATATAAAGTAAGTTGAAGGAAAAGGGATGTTTTTAGCCAATAGTCACTCATCCACAGGTAAATACACATATCACTGGCACGTTTGCATTGATCCGTCTACTTCTACACCCTGGTTTCTAAAGAAGCAAAGGTCAAGCAAAGGTGAAATGATGTCATTTCCAGGCGTGCTCAGGCACTTCATTCATGTCTGACTCTTTGCGACCCTATAGACTATAGCCCACCAGGCTCCTCTGTCCACAGGATTCTCCAGGCAAGAATACTGGAGTAGGTTGCCATGCCCTCTTCCAGGGAAGCTTCCCGACCGAGGGATTGAACCCGTATCGCTTATGTCTTCTGCAGCGGCAGGTGGGTTCTTTACCACTGGTGCCGCCTGGGAAGCCCTAGGTCATTTCCAAAGTGGGCAGAATTAACGAGTAGGAAGAATAGATGGACACCATTTCTTCCATTTTAAGATGTTAGACACACTTTTGCACTTTCTCTTTGATGAGACCAAAAAGTTTAGACTATTATATCCCAGTGGGGGCAGTCAAGAGATTTCATGATCTAGAGAATAGTGAGAAGTGAATTGTTGGATTTTGAGGGTCTTGCAGGATCGCCCATCTGTCCCGGCAAAGTGTTTGAAGAGTGTTAGGAGGAGCAGAGGAAAACCCTGATTTCATCTGGTATCGCGCATTGCTTTGGGCAGGCATTTGCATAAGGCCTACATCTGCAATCTACAGACAAGCGTGAGGAATGTGTGCTGTTCAGGAACCAACCAGAGGTTTGGCGCAGAATGCTATTCTGGGCAGTGACAGAACCCCGTGTCCAATGCCAGTAGCCTGGGCCTCTGCTTTGACTGTGTACTCTTAATAATTACTTGGGCCTCAGTTTCTGTATCTGTAAAATGGGAGGATGTGACTAAGTGATCCTCAACAGTCATGCCAGAATTAACATCCTCTGGCATTGGGGTCTTCCATTGGGGTATTGAGGGTGGGGGCAACAGCATGATATAATGGAAGAGAAACACATTGTAACATGACTTCAGAAGCCACCAGAAGTGACTGTAATGAGAGAATGGGGGATGAGGATGGCAGAGACACCCATCACAACCAAAACTCCTCTCGGGCCATACTCACCGTGGCATACAGGGCGGAGTAGATGCTCAGAGCAGCGTGTTTGGAGGGAAAGGACCTCCGCGCCTTCTCTATCACTTCCAGGTCCCCGGTGCAGATGTCCCCATTGTTGATGAACTGGTGATGCGCCCGGCAGTCTGTACTGGTGTAGTTGGGCTTGCACACCGTCAGGAAGTACGGGGTCAGATGCCCTGTGACCACTTGTCCGGCATTTACAAAAATGTCAGTAGCAAAAAGCCCAAAAGCAAATACTCCTATGAGGAGATTTAAAATAATTAGGAATGGTGACATCCACCATAGATCGGTTTTTGTCCCTGAGAGAAAAACAGCAGTGCGAGCCCATGACAGCCTATCAGAAAGGTCCTCCCTGGAGTCAAACTGTCCCCTTACCTTTCTCTTTCCTGCTTCCTAAACCACTTTTTCTTCCAAGCTGATGCAGTCACGCTGCTGGTAGTGCTTTTGTTTTGCGTCAATAAAGGAGAAGCAGCATGTTCTCATGGGAGGATGTGAATTTTGGAGTCACGTAGAGCTGGGCTCTAGGCACTCCTTTGGTGACTTGTTTACAGTGTAAGCTATCTTAGTACCCTTATCAAGCATGGTTGCAGGGAATGATACCTCAGTAAAGAATTGGAAAGATAAAATAAGACATGTGCAAAATAACCCCCAGGGTGCCTGGCATTAAGTATTGGGTTGGCCAAAAAGTTTGAAGGTGTTACGGAAAAACACAAGCGAACATTTTGGCCAACTCAATATTTACTCAACGTTGGTTCTCTTGCCTTCTATAGAATACATCTTCTCCCTGGTCCTGTTGGAGATGCGAGTACTCCTTGAAGGAGTTATCATGGCAGGTGAGAGAGAATGAACATGTTAGGAGTCGTCCCTCAAAGAAAGAAAAAGATCGCTCTAGAAACCCTGACTGAATTGAATGCTTCATTTGATGTTGGAAACAGAAAATGAGAATATTGTTGATTGTATCGAATTACTAGCTGAGTGGTTAAACTACCACGAATGCATCCTTTTACAGTTCCGGCGATCAGAAATCCAAAATAGATGTCACTGGGCTAACATCAAAGTGTTGGCAGAGCTGTGTTCTTTCTGGAAGCTCCAGAGTAGAACTTATTCCTTGCTTTCCCAGATTCTCACCTTCATTCCTTGACTTATGCCCCCGATTCTAGCAATCGCATCATAAGAGCTCTGCTGCCATTGTCACGTCTCCTTCCCTGACTCACTATCTTGCTTCTCTTATAATGTTACATTGGTTACATCGTGTCTGCCTGAATAATCCAGGATAATCTCAAAATCCTTAATCTAATCACACATGTACATTCCTGTTTGTCGTGTAAGGTAACATGGCCCACAGTTTCTAGGGATTACGGCATGAATATTTTGGGGTGAGAAAGGCATCATTTTACCTACCATGCTGACTTGACCTGTTTGGCTAAGAATCCTGTGGGTAGGCTATACTTCCTGGATTTTATCTGTTCTCTGGTAACTTCCACAGGAATATAGGATTGCCCCTGACTAGCTTGAACAAAAATGTGAATTCCTTATAGGAAGTTGCACTGTGGATTCTTTCAAAGGTTATGCATACATCTATAGAGTATCTGTTAAATGTATCAAGAGCAGCTGTGCAGAGCCAAGGTATACACAGGTTGCTTGAAGAGATAAAGAAGACTTTGCCAGTGCAACTCAGCTGTGGGAGGAATTGGCAAGAGTGAGAGGCAGCGTTAACCCTTGTAAATTTCAAGGATCTGCTATAGTTTTTGATTAAATTTCTATCCAATTTTGACTTCCATATTCAATGTCTTGAATCTGCAAATTGTACTGATTTCAGCACCCAAAAGTCAATCCATTAGATCAGAAGTGAAGACGAGTTTGGCTGAAACCATCCGGTTTCCAGTTTGACTTGTATTGATTCTTACAATTTTCTTTTCTGTGGCTTTGCCAGGATGTGCTTTATCACAATGAGAACTGGCTCTTTTAATAGCTTGAGCTGACTGACACCCCTAGGACCTGACCTCTGAGACTAAGCATTCATTGATCATTCATTCCTTTCACTCCCAGGTTCTGGAAGTCTGGCTAGCATTTTTTTTTTTTTTTTTAATATCTTCAAGCAAGATTCTCAAAGACCAGGTCTCTACCTTTTTCAAAGGGCAATAAGTCTGTCTAGACATACTTTTCCAGGAAACGAGGATAATTCATGATTTGAAAAGAGAAAAGTGACAGCATTTTCCCCTGGCATTTTATTTGCTGGAGTGTTTCCAATTAGGGTGAATTCTTTCTGAGACATTTCTGAGGATTTCTAGGTTCCTCAGATGAGTATCTGAAATGCCAGGTCTGTGGGTCTGTGATGGGCAAATTTTTGCTTTGTTGTCGTGTGACACTGTTGCTGAAAGTTGCTTTCCCTTTTCCCCTTGGCCTCCCCTGGATTATGTCTGCTTTTCCTGATGGCTTAACAAGCATTTGCTTTCCAAACATCTCATTCTGGTGTATTTGATGTAGCTTCTGAAGGGCAGCCCCAGGACTCCACCTGCCTGGCACAGGCCATGCCAACAAAGTGCGGTGGAGCCTACCCTGGTGATTCACAGACAATGTCAGATCATACAGGGCTTTTGTAAGGCATTCCAGGCGTTCCTCTGTTAATCCTGAGCTTCTTGTGTGTCTATTACAAGGCTCAGAAGCTAAAAAGGGTTGCTTTTGTCCTTAGAGTCAGGTGGAACACTGTTTATGGCCTCCGGTACTGCAATATATGATTTGAAGGAGATCCTTTTGGAGTGTCCTACCTTGGTGTCTAAAATTCTTTACGTGTGATAATCTTTTTGAAATTTTAACAGATACAGTTTTCATTCCTATGACCCTCCCTAGCTGGTTCTATTGATACTTAGCTTATGGCTCTGCTCCCAACAGTATTCCTTGCTTCAGGGGAGCTAATCACACTTTTTTTTTTTCACACTTTAAAAAAATATCTATTTTTTTTTATTTACTTATTTGGCTACTCCAGGCCTCTGCTGTGGCATGTGAGGTCTTTGGTTGTGGCATGTGAGATCTAATTCCCTAAATAGGGCCCCCTGTGTCAGGAGTGCTGACTCTTAGCAGCTGGACCACCAGCAAAGTCCTTGATCACATTTCTGAATGGATTTATAGCAGACACAGAAGTCTAAAGGTAAAACCCCCCTAGCTTGCCAGAGCTATATGCTTGAGACGTGTGCTGTTTTGTTTGGGATTCTGAAACGAATTGGATGGGAAAACCAAGAGCCATGGTCTGGAGGACGAGACCATTGAATTTCTGTAAGAAGCCCTGGAATGGGGAGATGTGGGAAGCATGTCTCCCAAGGAGGAGCTAGAAACTCACCTAGTCTGGCTGAAGGAGTGAAGGGGCTGCCCCCTTCCCTGCCCATGCTGGCTGTCAAACCCCAGGGGCAGCGCAACAGAAACCTCCAGAACGATTTTTGAAAATCAAGCTGAAGTCTGTCCTGTGCCTCCCAGGATGTAGCTCAGGAGCCCTGCACACCTTTCAGAGAAGTTCCACACCTACCGTGGTAGTATAGCTACGGGTGCCTGTCTTAGCAGTGGTGGATGAGGGTCAAATTGGTTGAGCGGGTGCCTGTCTTAGTGGTGGATGAGGGTCAAATTGGTTGAGCCCTAGGGTACCTCACAGGACCCGTACATTCTGGTGTAGAGTGGGGTGGGCACTTGTGAATCCATCAGGGTGAGGGGCATTGGAATGCTCAGAGGACCGGGAGGTAGAAGCAGCCTGGCTTTAGGACAGAGGCTGGCCTCGTTGGCGAGGTCTGCGGCCCCTGTTTGGATGACATGGATCACTATGGTAACCTGAGCTTGCTGCCACTTTGTGGCCGAAAAGAATCTGACACCCATGAGGGAAGTCAAAGGATGAAGAGAGGAAGATGAAAGTGTTGAAAGTCCTTTTTCCTCCCTCTCAGGGCTTTACCTGCATTCTTTGGACAGATTAGGACCTTTGGTCACTGGTAAATGAGCACACAGCGGTGAAACTCTGTGGCCCGCTTCTTGTCATGGAATCAGTTCAGGGCTCCATCCTTTTACTCAACTGAGAAGGTCGTAGGGGAAGCAGTGACTTAAGCAGGAAACACGCATGACAAAGATCTTCTCGGCCGCAGGTAACTGGTGTGCCGGCGAGTGCTAGCAGGGCTCCTATCAGGATGTCTTTTTGCCTCCCAAACAAAGAACTGGTCAAAAGAAAGAAACCAGACTGCTCGCTGCTGAGAAAGACACACAGGAGGCCTTCATTAGGAAGCCTAGACCCAGACCACGGAGTAATAATCAGCAGGGGTGATGGGGTGAGCAAAGGCAGGAATATTTCCTTTTAGCCACAAAGAACCTGTGACTGGAGGTGGGGCCTCTGAACTGAAGGCCAATTATTCTATATTAAATTGCAAGTGTGCAGTTTTGCAGCTTAACACGGCACTTTGCTGACGGACTCTAACAGAATACTTCTCAACTAAAGTATACATGATGACAGTGAAAAAAGATGGACATTCAGAGTGCCAGCTCAAAGGGATAATCAGTGAGGATTTCTGTCTCTCTCCCTTTCTCACATGTGCACACACACAAAGTTTTACCTCATGAAAAACCTGAGGTTCTCTCTGAAGATCCATCAGGGGAGAAAACCGAGGGAGATTTCTTTTCTCTCGTCTGCCCCCTACTCAGAGATCCAGGATTTAGATTGCTCAGAACACATGGATGCTGTTACTCCACTGGATGAGTTCTGCTCTGTGACTTTGCCAGGGACGAGTTCCTTTTCCCTCTGGTGCTGCTAAATGTATTTCAGCTCTGGGACAACAGCTAGGCAGGCAGTGGCAGGGGCCCTGGTGCTGGCATCTTGCTTCTGGGAGGTTTAGACCTGCACGCTGTAGAGAGCAGTGTGTGCCGGGTGCCATAGCTTTGCGTGCACTGGGGGTAGGAGGAGATGCCAGATCAGGGGAGCTGAGGAACTCCAGGTGGAAACCTGCTAATTTGGAATTGGACTCAGTGCTGTGCATGCCAACCTGCTCTCAGGCTTAGGCTCTGGAGACTGGACCAAGAGCAAGTCATTCTGTTCTTCTTTCTGTTGAGGAAAACAGAATGTATAGATCTTGCCCCACCTAAGACCTAAGAGGGAGAAATAATCACATATCACATGGGGTCTTGGGGAAAATGCTACTCTTTTTTTTTACCTTGTAGGATCAATTTATATGAAATGCCTAAAATAGGCAAATCCACAGATAGATAGTAGAATAGTGAACATCAGGGTCTGGGGAGAAGGGAAAAACAGTGGGTGACTGCTAATAGGTAATGGTATTTTGGGAGGGATGAAGAAATTTTCTAGAATTAAACAGTACTGGTATTTGTACAACTTTGTGAATATACTAAAAACTACCAAACTGAACACTTTAAAGAGTGAATTTTGTGGTATGTGAATTGCATCTCAGTTAAAAAAAAAAACTATGAAATGTTTGCATACTTGAGTTACTCAAATTCACAACTGCTATATATAAAGCATATTTTTGGGTTTATAAAGTTTTTTTGAAGTACACTTTATTTAAAATGTTGTATTTTAAGTGTACAGCAAAGTGATTCAGTTATACATATACATTTCAGATTCTTTTCCCTTACTGCTGCCGCTGCTGCTGCTAAGTCGCTTCAGTCGTGTCCGACTCTGTGCGACCCCATAGATGGCAGCCCACCAGGCTTCACTATCCCTGGGATTCTCCAGGCAAGAACACTGGAGTGGGTTGCCATTTCCTTCTCCAGTGCATGAAAGTGAAAAGTGAATGTGAAGTTGCTCAGTTGTGTCCAACTCTTCGCGACCCCATGGACTGCAGCCTACCAGGCTCCTCCACCCATGGGATTTTCCAGGCAAGAGTACTGGAGTGGGGTGCCATTGCCTTCTCCATTTTCCCTTACAGGTTATTACAAATACACAATATAGTTCCTTGTGCTATACAGTAGAACCTTGTTGGTTATCTGCTTTATGTATAGTAGTGTGTATATGTTAATCTCAGACTCCTAATTTATCTCTTCTGTTCCCATTTGGTAACCATAAATTTATTTTATAAGTATGTGAGTTTGTTTCTGTTTTATAAATAAGTTCATTTTTATCATTTTTTCTTTTTAAATTTCACATGTAAGTGATATCATATGATATTTGTTTTATCTAGCTTACTTCACTTAGCATAATATCTGTACATCCATTCATGTTGCTGGAAATGGCATTATTTCATTCTTTTCTATGGCTGAGTAGTATTTCATTGTGTATATGTACTACATCTTTCATTGGTTGATGGACATTTAGATTGCTTCCATGTCTTAGAGTAGGAAATGGCAACCCATTTCAGTATTCTTGCTTGAAAATATCCCATGGACAAAGGAGTCTGGTGGGCTACAGTCCATGGGGTTGCAAAGATTCAGACACAACTGAGCACATGTGTCTTGGTTATTCTGAATATTTGTTACTGTGAACACTGGGGTGCATATATCATTTTGAATTATATTTTTCTCTGGATATATGCCTAGGAGTGAGATTGTTGGATTGTATGGCAGCTCTATTTTCAGGTGTTTAAGAAAACTCCGTACTATTTCCTTTTCTCCACACCAGCTCCAGCATTTACTGTTTGTAGACTTTTTGATGATGGCTATTCTGACTGATGTGTGACGATACCTCACTGTAGTTTTGATTTGTATTTCTCTGATAATTAGTGATGTTGAGCATCTTTTCATGTGCTTTTTGGCCCTCTGTGTGTCTTCTTTGGAGAAATATCTACTTAGATCTTCTCCCATTTTAAAAACATTTAAATTTTAAAAAAATTAGTAATTAAAAATTTTTTTTGGCTGTGCTGGGTCTTCGCTGCTACATAAGCTTTTCTCTAAGCTGCGGAAAGCGAAGGCTGCTCTCTAATTGAGGTGGTCAGGCTTCTCATTGAGGTGGCTTCTTTTGTTGTGGAGCATTGACCCCAGGGCATGAGAGCTTAACTAGCTGTGGCTCCCGGGCTCTAGAACACAGGCTTAATAGTTGTGGCGCACAGGTTCATGGCATGTGGGATCTTCCCAGACCAGGGATCTAACCCATGTCTCCTGCAGCGGCAGGTGGATTCCTTACCACTGAGCCACCAGGAAAGCCCCTTTGCCCACTTTTTATTTATTTATTTTTGACAGAGCCACATGAGCTATTTGTATATTTTGGAGATTAATCCCTTGTCAACTGCTTCATTTTCAAATATTTTATCCCAACCTGTGGGTTGTCTTTTTATTTTGTTTATGGTTTCTTTTGCTTTGCAAAAGCTTTTAAATTTATTAGGTACCATTTGTTCATTTCTGTTCTTTTGTTTTCCTCTATCCAGACAGGTATTGCTGCAATGTATATCAAAAATGTTCTGCCTGTGTTTTCCTATAGGAGTTTTATCTGGTGTTACATTTAGGACTTTAATCCATTTTGAGTTTATTTTTGTGTGTGGTATTAGAGAATGTTCTAATTTCATTCTTTCACATGTAGCTGTACAGCTTTCCCAGTACCACTTATTGAAGAATGTCTTTTCTCCATTGTATATTCATGCCTCCCTGTTGTAGATTAATTGACCCTAAGTGAGTGAGTAAAAATACTATTTGAGACTAGTATTATACCACTATACTTCTTTTTTTGTACCTCTTATATGTGATTATTCAATAATGTCCATCTCTCCCGTTAGAACTGTAGAATATGCATGCTGTAAAGAGCAGAGAACACATCTCTTTTTTGTTCAATCCTGTATCCAAGTACCTAGCACCAAAGCTGGCACACAGAAAACACTTAACAGATATTTGTGGAATCAATGAACCAACTGCAGAAGAGATCTCAAAGAAGACTGAGAGGAGAAGACAGTAAAAGAGCATAGAAACTTGTTCAAATTGTCTAACTTCTGTTGGGTCTCACATCCCTGACTCTGTTGAACATGGGGTTGAGATCAAACCACTTAGCATGTAAGTGGTAGGGATCATTTCTCTTTTTAATAAATGCCACAAAATCCAGTAGAGTGCTAGCTGCTTAGAATTGAAAACTGGGTCTTTCTAAGTGGCTCAGGAGTCAGAAAAGTTGTAAATCATAATTTGGAAAGCAAGTCACTCTCCCCTTTCAATACAGCAAGAATGAGAAAATATCCTTATTTTGGAGTATGAAGATTCACACTACATATGCAGGAAAGATTTCTTCTGTGGATGTTTATGAAGCACAAGAAATCTGGAAGTCATGATGTACTTGGGCAGTTTTATGTAGACATGAACATCTTTGAGACACATTGCCCCATTTCTGATTCTGAGAAGGTGCGATGGTTGTCAGTTTAAATATTAACACATGCACACATGAAAGCATGGCTCCTACATATTTTTCATGTGGAGAAACTAACACACAGAATTTTGAAAGGATAGTGGAAAAGACATAAAAACAAGCTATCTGGGTTAGAGTGGTAATACTACTCTCTGAAAAGGGGAGGGGACCTTAGTTCTTCAATATATGTTCTCAACCTTTTATTAAACATTCCTTAAAGAGAATGGCTCTCCTGTCTATGCTAGCAAATCAAGGTAATGAAAGGGCTTCTCAGGAGATCTAGTGGTAAAGAACGTGGCTGCCAGTGCAGGAGATGTAAGAGACATGGGTTCAGTCCCTGGGTTGGAAAGATCCCCTGGAGGAGGGCATGGCAACTGAGTCTAGTATCTTGTCTGGAGAATCCCCATGGACAGTGGAACCTGGAAGGTTGCATTCCACAGGGTCCCAAAGAGTTGGACACGACTGAAGCGACTTAGCACACGCATGCTCCATACTGTTTGAGATTAAGAATGCTTGAACACTTTCTCACTTTCAGAAGTTAACCAGCTTTGCGAGTCTTTTGTGGCAGTTTTCCCACTGTAATATTTTAAAAAACAAACAAACAAGGAAACACACCCTCAAATCAATTCCTGGCCTTTATTTTAGTGGTAAAATTGATGGCAGGCTCCTCTGTCCAAGGGATTTCCCAGGCAAGAATACTGGAGTGGGTTGCCATTTCCTTCTTCAGGGGATCTTCCCAGACCAAGGATCAAACCCGTGTCTCCTGCACTGGCAGGCCAGTTCTTTACTCCTGAGCCACCAGGGAAGCCCATGTGATGGGAATAGAAGAGCTGGGATTAGACACTAAATACTTACAGCTCTAGATCCAAACTCTTATTCACAGCCCTCTAAGCTTATATTTTTATGTACTTAAAAATATGTATACATATATAGATAGGCATTAGGCTGTGAAAAAAAGGGCTTTAGTTCTCACTCATGACTAAGAGGCAAGGATTTAGAGCACTTCCCCAATGAGATGTTTGCCTTGTCAACTCAGAAAAAGAATTCCTCTATTTTTTAGCCAACAATTTTCCAACAAGAAGATGATAGAATATCTAAGACATGTCATCACTGAACGAGGCACTTTGCTCATCACTTTAGCAATGAATCCGACTTTGTTTCTGGTATAACAGGAAAACCATCAGTGCAAATTGATTTACACACATCAAATATTGTGTTTTGAAAGGAAGTTTCTGACAGGACTGAATCCGTCAGTTCTTAGATAGTTAATTTCAGGGGTTCACAGAACAAAGATTCTGGGGTCTTTTTCCTAAATAAGTCACAGAAACATGAAAGCTGACAGCAGGCTACTTGTCTTGATGTCATGGTTTTAATCAAAATAATATGTAAATCAAGTAATCTGAACTTCAGTTACTTTATCTGTATGAGGTTTTATTTATTTAGATGTTTTAACTAGTCCTAAATCACTGGGTTATTATTGAAAAATCACATAAAATAGTTGTAAAAACATTTTGTACATTGTGAGATTTCTATATTAGTGACTATTGTTTTTATAACTGAGGGATATTTCAAATAAGTTGATTATAAAGTTATTTTAAGACAGAAGGAAGAGAGAAGAACACTAATTCTAACAAACTCAAACATATATTTGACTCTGTTATTCATCCTTTGTATTAATAAAACACCTTTACAATATGAGGAGCTGGTGGTGTTTAAACAATACTCTGTCATTACTATAACTACGCATCATGGTGAAGGAAGAGGAAGAGTTATCAACCAGAAAACCTCCCAAATGTTTTATAAATGAAGGAACAAACCGATAGACTTCTGCTCCTCCAAAGTATAAAGTTGTATGATTTTTAATGAAAGTCTGCTTTTGGCCCTGCCATGTGTCATGTGGGATCTTAGTTACCCAACCAGGGATCAAACCTGTGCCCTCTGCACTGGGAGTGTGTGGTCTTAACCTCTGCACTGTCAGGGAAGTCCCCAGAGTCGTACAATTTCTTGGTAAGATGGTTCTGCTTCAACAAGAGGGACTTGACTCCCCTTCATGCAGGACAGCCCCTCGGGGCTTTCTCTCCCAGGATCGGCTTCCTCTCTCTCTCCTGTTGTGTGCCTGCTGTGTGCTCAGCTGCTCAGTGGTCCCGACCCTGCAGCCCCACGGACTGCAGTACGCCAGGTTCCACTGTCTCCTGGAGTTTGCTCAGATTCACGTCCATCGAGTTGGTGATGTTACCTAATCATTTCGTCCCTTGCCCACCCCTGGCTTTTCAGCTCAGGTGACCAAAGTATTAGAACTTCAGCAACAGTCCTTCCAATGAATATTCAGGGTTGATTTCCTTTAGGATCGACTGGTTTGAGCTCCTTCCAGTCTGAGGGACTCTCAAGAGTCTTCTCCAGCATAATCCAAAAGCCTCAGTTCTTTGGCACTCAGTCTTCTTTATGGTCCAAGTCTTACATCAGCACATGACTGCTGGAAAAACCATAACTTCGACAATATGGACATTTGTCAGCAAAGTGATGTCTCTACTTTTTAATACACTGTCTAGGTTTGTCATAGCTTTCTTTCCAAGGAGCAAACATCTTTAATTTTATCTCTGCAGTGATTTTGGAGCCCAAGAAAATAAAATCTGTCACTGTTTACTCTTTTTCCCATCTATTAACCATGAAGTGATGGGAGTGAGTGCTATGATCTTAGTGTTTTGAATGTTGAGTTTTAAGCCAGCTTTTTCACCTTCATCAAGAGACTCTTTAGTTCTTCTTCACTTTCTGCCATTAGAGTGGTATGATCTGCATATCTGAGGTGGTTGATATTTCTCCCGGCAGTCTTGATTTCCAGCTTGTGATTCATCCAGCCTGGCATTTTGCATGATGTACTAGAAAGTACACCTAGATACAAACTAAAGGTGGAGAGGAAAGATTTTAGATTCCTTACCTATCAAGGAACCTAAAAACAGGAAATCAAATCCTGGAGGGCTTCCAGCCTTTAAATTTTGCTCTTTCTGATTCATAAGTTTCTAAAGCCAAAGCTGTTGATCTGAATCCACTCCCATTCCCACCACCTGACCAGCCTCAAGTTCCATCAGCAGGCAGCTGCCGGCCCTATTGGTGATGAGCCATCCTGATCTGGTACTGTTGTTCTCTGCATCAGCATTTCCCATCCACTTTTATTATGTTTTAATGTAATAATTTAAACTATTTTCAAAACATGCACTTTTAAAAATTAAGGTGCAAGTGATGTAGCATTGTATTAGTTTCAGGTATACAATGTGATTTGATATTTGTATATTTTGCAAATTTTGTTGTTATTTTTTAATCATAGAAAACTGTGAAACTGCCCTTTATCAGTTGTTGGGAGTCATTTCTTTCCTTCTTTGGCTGTGCTGGGTCGTCTTTGCTGCGAGGACTTTCCTCTGGCTGCGGTGAGTGGGGGCTACTCTCTGGTTGCAGTGGGCAGGCTACTTACTGAGGTGGCTTCTCTTGTTGTGGAACACAGGCTCTAGGGCCTGCAGGCTGCAGTAACTGTGGCACATGGGCTCCGTAGCTGCAGCTCCCAGGCTCTAGAGCACAGGGGAGCTTAGTTGCTCTGCAGCATGCGGGATCTTCCCAGTTCAGGGACTGAACCTGTGTCTCCTGCATTGGCAGGCAGACTTTTACCACAGACCCACCAGGGAAGCCCTGGGATCCATTTCTGATATTCAGACAGTATTTCTGCACCTCGCTATGCTTGATTTCTGTTGTGTGTGATCTTATATAACATAAATAGTCANTTCTTCACTTTCTGCCATTAGAGTGGTATGATCTGCATATCTGAGGTGGTTGATATTTCTCCCGGCAGTCTTGATTTCCAGCTTGTGATTCATCCAGCCTGGCATTTTGCATGATGTACTAGAAAGTACACCTAGATACAAACTAAAGGTGGAGAGGAAAGATTTTAGATTCCTTACCTATCAAGGAACCTAAAAACAGGAAATCAAATCCTGGAGGGCTTCCAGCCTTTAAATTTTGCTCTTTCTGATTCATAAGTTTCTAAAGCCAAAGCTGTTGATCTGAATCCACTCCCATTCCCACCACCTGACCAGCCTCAAGTTCCATCAGCAGGCAGCTGCCGGCCCTATTGGTGATGAGCCATCCTGATCTGGTACTGTTGTTCTCTGCATCAGCATTTCCCATCCACTTTTATTATGTTTTAATGTAATAATTTAAACTATTTTCAAAACATGCACTTTTAAAAATTAAGGTGCAAGTGATGTAGCATTGTATTAGTTTCAGGTATACAATGTGATTTGATATTTGTATATTTTGCAAATTTTGTTGTTATTTTTTAATCATAGAAAACTGTGAAACTGCCCTTTATCAGTTGTTGGGAGTCATTTCTTTCCTTCTTTGGCTGTGCTGGGTCGTCTTTGCTGCGAGGACTTTCCTCTGGCTGCGGTGAGTGGGGGCTACTCTCTGGTTGCAGTGGGCAGGCTACTTACTGAGGTGGCTTCTCTTGTTGTGGAACACAGGCTCTAGGGCCTGCAGGCTGCAGTAACTGGGGCACATGGGCTCCGTAGCTGCAGCTCCCAGGCTCTAGAGCACAGGGGAGCTTAGTTGCTCTGCAGCATGCGGGATCTTCCCAGTTCAGGGACTGAACCTGTGTCTCCTGCATTGGCAGGCAGACTTTTACCACAGACCCACCAGGGAAGCCCTGGGATCCATTTCTGATATTCAGACAGTATTTCTGCACCTCGCTATGCTTGATTTCTGTTGTGTGTGATCTTATATAACATAAATAGTCATAAAACTCTTTTTAAAAAGTCTTTGAAATACTTGTTATAGCAGTGGATTTTGACTGAGGGTGATCCTGTCCCCAGGGGACATTTTGTAATGTTTGGAAACATCTTTGATGGTCACTCGTAGGGGAGGGGGTGCTACTAGCATCTGGTTAGAGGCCAGGGACGCTCCTATGCATCCTACACTCTACAATGTAGGATGTCCTTTCCTCCTGTACAGAAAAGAACTACAGGCCCAAGATGTCGATAGTGCTGAGGAAGAGAAACTCTGCTTTACAGACAATCAGTTCACTGAAGCGCCATGAATTTTCACAGGTTAATCTGCAAAGTGCTAGAGAAAGCAGCAATCCTTTGTTCTTTTCAGTTCAGTTCAGTCGCTCAGTCGTGTCCGACTCTTTGCGACCCCATGAATCACAGCACGCCAGGCCTCCCTGTCCATCACCATCTCCCGGAGTTCACTCAGACTCAAGTCCATCGAGTCCATGATGCCATCCAGCCATCTCATCCTCGGTCGTCCCCTTCTCCTCCCGCCCCCAATCCCTCCCAGCATCAGAGTCTTTTCCAATGAGTCAACCCTTCGCATGAGGTGGCCAAAGTACTGGAGTTTCAGCTTTAGCATCATTCCTTCCAAAGAAATCCCAGGGTTGATCTCCTTCAGAATGGACTGGTTGGATCTCCTTGCAGTCCAAGGGACTCTCAAGAGTCTTCTCCAACACCACAGTTCAAAAGCATCGATTCTTCGGTGCTCAGCTTTCTTCACAGTCCAACTTTCACATCCATACATGACCACAGGAAAAACCATAGCCTTGACTAGACGGACCTTAGTCAGCAAAGTAATGTCTCTGCTTTTGAATATACTATCCAGGTTGGTCATAACTTTTCTTCCAAGGAGTAAGCGTCTTCTAATTTCATGGCTGCAGTCACCATCTGCAGTGATTTTGGAGCCCCAAAAACTAAAGTCTGACACTGTTTCCACTGTTTCCCCATCTATTTCCCATGAAGTGATGGGACCGGATGCCATGATCTTCGTTTTCTGAATGTTGAGCTTGAAGCCAACTTTTTCACTCTCCACTTTCACTTTCGTCAAGAGGTTTTTTAGTTCCTCTTCACTTTCTGCCATAAGGGTGGTGTCATCTGCATATCTGAGGTTATTGATATTTCTCCTGGCAATCTTGATTCCAGCTCGTGCTTCTCCCAGCCCAGCGTTTCTCATGATGTAGTTTGCATATAAGTTAAATAAGCAGGGTGACAGTATACAGCCTTGACGTACTCCTTTTCCTATTTGGAACCAGTCTGTTGTTCCATGTCCAGTTCGAACTGTTACTTCCTGACCTGCATATAGGTTTCTCAGCTATATACCTGGGTTCAAATCTGGTTCTTTTTGCTGAGTTCTAGAAATATCTCCATCTACTTATAGGCCCATGCCCTACCTTGTCTTTGACATATTTGTTTTAGGGTCTACTCTGGACTCAGAACTGAAGTTGGGTGCCTGGGCACTGATATTCTCCTTCAAACTCTCCAGCCAAGGTCAACTTCCATGGTCAACACATGGAGCTGGGCTAGTTGACTGGGCACCTGGTTTCCTGGAATGGTCATTGTCCTGCTATGAAGTCACTGCCAACTCTAGACAATTCTCATTGGAGGACAGCCTCTTCCTTCCCACTTAAAATTGCATATTTGCCTTTGCAAACTCCCTATTTCCTTTTTCTACATTATTTCCCTCCATAACACAAATACTATGATATACTTAGTTTAATGCCTGGCTTCCTCCATTAGAATATAAATTCAATGAGAGCAAATAAATCTCTATTCAGTTCACTAATGTGTTCTCAACACCTTAATCAGTGTTTAGCATATGGCAGATGCCAACAATTGTTGAAGGTCAAACATATATTGAGTCCCCTGTTTATAATTATAAACACTGAATGCAAGTAAAAATGGACTGATGGCATCAAATGGAGTTTCAGGTAAAGTACATCTAAATGAATTTCTAAATTGAGAAGGATTTTCTAGTTCTCAAAAAGGCTGACATTAAGCTTGTCTCAGGGTAGCAATTCTTACAACCATAAAACACTGTGACCTTTGAGGTTGCATTTAAAATATTCATGCTTCATTTAGATCACACTTAATTTATGGCAATTAATTAATGTTACATGAATTAACTGTTTACCATGGTACTTTCCAGTCTGTCCCTGGCTACCTAATCCTTAGACCTGATCTAAATAAATGGTCTAAGACTTACTTGGTATTTAATTAAAGTTTTATTAGAAGTAATAACAGAGCAACCATGTGATTCCAAATGAAAAGCCCATAATAAATAGCTTCTGGATGACAGTCTATTTTATGTGCTAATAGACAATCTAATCTTGGTATATTTGGATCAGTATTTTTCTTTAACCCCAATGGAAGTTATTCAAGAAGGCAAATAAACCAAAAACCCTAATCAAATTCTAATATTTTTTACCCATATTTTTTAGTTTTAAATGAAAACTATTATTTAATAATATTTACAAGATATGCTTACTCCAGTATATTTGTGAATGAAAGGAATTTAAATATGACTTCCTTACTTTGCTTTTGTTTCTGAAAAGAGAATGTAGAGGTTTATATTATCTTAGAACTTAAGCCTGTGTATTGTTGTTCAGTTTAATGCCTACCAAAAAAACTGGTATAGGAAGGGAAAGCAATGGAGAGAAAAAAATGAAAGGGAGAAGCCTAAATATGTGTTACTAATTTGACAACATTTGCTTTGATAAAAGGTTGGTCAAATTTGTTAGTTCAGCCAATTCCTTTTCTCCCTTCCCACGTCATGTAACACGTGTGAGAAACTATATAGCAGTTTGGAAATGAGTACAGAAGTTCGGCTTCCCTGGCGGCTCAGAGGGTAAAGCGTCTGCCTGCAGTGCAGGAGACCTGGGTTCGATCCCGGGTCGGGAAGATCCCCTGGAGGAGGAAATGGCAACCCACTCCAGTGCTCTTGCCTGGAGAGCCCCAAGAACGGAGGGGCCTGGTGGGCTACAGTCCATGGGGTCGCAAAGAGTCGGACACGACTGAGCGACTTCACTTTCACAGAAGTTAACTATGAGGGTTTACAGCTAAAGCCTGGGAGCCTTCTTTTTGTTTGTTGCAGTACAGTTGATTTATCATATGGCATTAATTTTGGGTGTACAGCAATGTGTTTCAGTTACATATATATTTTCAGGTTCTTTTCCGTTATAGGTTATTATAAGATATTGAATATAGTTCCCTGTGCTATACGGTAAATCCTTGTTGTTTACTTTATACATAGTGGTATGTATCTGTTACTCCCAGACATTTCCTCTCTGGTAACCACAAGTTTTCTATGTCTGTGAGGGTGTTTCATCTTCCTTATAATGAGGACCCTGGAAAAAAGTTATTGTCGGATTTGGGAATCAGAGGAGTTCAATCCTTTCTGTCAAGGTCAACACAGTTAGCATTTGTCTCTAGGACAAGATGGCTTAATTTGAATGTTTTTCCTTTGACTTGGCCATTGCCATTTTTCACTTAAAATTTAATTTGGATCCGTAGGGTGGGGTGAGGGGCTGTCTGTTCAAGTCCCAGTCGCACAGTCTAGAGAAGACAGGGAATCTGAGAGCCAAGGTGCCACTTTCAGCTCTTCTTTCAACAGCAAACACTGTATTAAAGGACTTGCCATTCTTTGAGCCTGATATATACATATCAAGTTGCATCCTTTTTATTTCAGAATAATCATAGGTTCCTAGTGTCTTGACTTTTTCTTATAGCAATATATCCTGAATTTTCCCCTTTAATTAAAAATTGGTTAAAAAATACCATTTTCTGAGATTGTACCTTATGGTAACACTATTTTTAAAAGTTATATTTTAGATATTTCTAATTTATATTATGAAAAAAATGATTTTAGTCTGTAAAAATTATTTACATTTCCAATTATTTCCTTAGGACAGATTATTTAAAATAGACTTTTGAGTTAAAAAGGTTGATTATTTTAAGGCTATTGAAATATATTGTCAAACTGCTGTGCAGAAAGGGTATATAAATGTACTCTCACTAGAAATGTACTAGAACCCCAAATTTTTTTCTCATCTGTGATAGAATAAAGCATTATTTTGTTTAAAAATATTTTGCTAGTTCATTGGCCATTTTTGCAATGTGAAACTGATTGTACTTCTTAGGAAACACTATTTGTAATAGGTTCTGAAATAATTATATTTAGCAAAGTCATGCCATTTCAGCTTACAGGAATAGTTATTTTCTAATATCAATTGCATAGTATACATTTTGCAGGCTGTTGGGCTAGAAAAAAGACTGGTAAGCAATTTACAATAATATTTCTAATACCTTTTGAGTAATACCTTATTATACTTTAATTTTTTCAAAGGAAACATCTCCATTAAAAGGATCTTCATTTCAAGTAGTATGCTTTTTTCTCTTATTAAAAAAAATCCACAGATACTACAACAAAGTTACCCATCTCAAGATAAACCCCTCTCTCTCCTATATGAAAAGTCAGAATAGACTTTTGAATTTCTCTTAGAAATTGCCTTATTTCTGTACCTTAATTTTCCAGAACTAAGCTAAGAGAGGTAAAAAGTTAATTAAACAGGTGGCAAATGAATATTTAAGAATCAGTACTTATGAAAGCAATTTTAGGTAAATCTGTGATTTAACACAGTTTAGTTTTGCTCTTTACCCCTCCAGAAAAATTATGGAAAGCCTACTATATGACAGGTATTTTACAATATGCTACTGATACAAAGCAAGAAAGATACAGTCCCTCCTCTCCAAGGGATCACAAATTGCAGTAGTCCCCCTTATTCACGGGGATATATTCCAAGACCCCCAGTAGATGCCTGAAAGCATGGATCATACCAAATCCTTTATTATGTTTTTCTGATACATACATACCTAGAATAAAGGTTAATTTATAAGTTAGGTACACTAAGATATTAACAACACCTAATAACAAAATAGAACAATTGTAACAACATTTACGGTAATAAAAGGTGAATATAGTCTCTCCTTCTCAGAATATCTTACTGTACAAATGTAATGATTTTTCTGTCTTGACTAAGTGTTTACTACATACTGTGGCAGTAGCAGCACTAGCACATACTCCTTTCTCCTTCATAATGTCACAAACAAAGGATCTGTTCTTACTGTTCAGCTTCAGCATATGATCCTTGCTCTTATTGAGAACCTTTACCTTTTCGCTTAAAGTACTTTATGGCTTCTCTTTGGCATATCCAAATTGCCAGCATCACTGCTCTTGCACTTTGAGGCCATGATTAAGTACAGTAAGGGTTACCTGAACATAGCCCTGCGATATAATGATAGTCAGTGTGATAACCAGAGGGCCGCTAAGTGACTGATAGACAGGTGGGACCCTTTGGTCAGAGGGAAGATTCCTGACAGAGCAGGATGGTGCAAGATTTCAGCATACTCAGAATGGAGAGTGATTTAAAACCTAGGAATTATTTCTGGAGCCTTTTTGGACCATGGCTGATGGTGAGTAACTGAACCCATGGAAAGCAAAATCATGCAATGAAAAGCTAAAAGTAAATGATTACCATCATCTGTTAAAAACTGGGTATCAAGCTCTTTATCATAGTATTTTTCACGCTCACAATACAGGTATTATTAGCCTTACACACAGACTCACAGTCCTTGAGGATAGTGACTTTATCCCATTTTATATCAGCTTCTTTGTCTGCACAGTTAGAACTATAATCTACCTTAAAGGGTGGTGGGTGGACCAAGGAAATTATAAAGTGTCTAGTCCAGTGTTCTGTATAATAAATATTCTTTCCTCTCTTTTTTTTCCTTGAAGTCACTCTAGTAACAAGTGACCACATTCTGGATGTCTTTGAAAGATACTATTGTTTGGAATAAATAATAGATAGTGATGACATCACATGGATCAGGGTAAACCCAATGAGCCTACTGCAGATTCCCACAGGTGATTCTGCTGCCTGCTGCCAAGTCGCTTCAGTCATGTCTGACTCTGTGCTACCCCATAGATGGCACCCACCAGGCTCCCCCGTTCCCGGGATTCTCCAGGCAAGAATACTGGAGTGGGCTGCCAAGCCGAAGACTATTTGAATGTTAAGGGTTGCTTCTTTTAACTTAGGTTTTCTTAGGCCTCCCACTCTACTACTTCCCTCACTCCCATACCAATGTTAGAAGTTACTGCATATAATTTTTAAATTTTATTAAGGTATAGTTGACTTATACTATTGTTTAATTTCTGCTGTATAGCAAAGTGACTCAGTTATATACATATATACATTCTTTTCATATTCTTTTCCATTATGGTTTATCACAGGATGTTGAATATATTATAGTTCCCTGTGCTATACAGTAGGACCTTGTTGTTTATCCATCCTATATAGAATAGTTTGCATCTGCTAATTCCAAACTCCCAGTCTTTCCCTCCACCCTCCCCACCTGGGCAACCACAAGTCCGTTTTCTATATCGGTAAGTCTATTTTTATTTCATATGTATTTCATTTGTGTTGTATTTCAGATTCCATTTGTAAATGATACCACATAGTATTTGTCTTTCTCTTGCTGGCTTAGTATGATAATCTCTATGTCCATCCATGTTGCTGGCATTATGTCACTCTTTTTAATGGCCGAGTAAGATTCCATTTTTTTCCTTGAACTCTCTTGCTTTTTTGATGATCCAGCAGATGTTGGCAGTTTGATCTCTGGTTCCTCTGCCTTTTCTAAAACCAGCTTGAACATCTGGAAGTTCACGGTTCACGTATGGCTGAAGCCTGGCTTGGAGAATTTTGAGCATTACTTTACTAGTGTGTGAGATGAGTGCAATTGTGAGGTAGTTTGAGCATTCTTTGGCATTGCCTTTCTTTGGGATTGGAATGAAAACTGACCTTTTCCAGTCCTGTGGCCACTGCTGAGTTTTCCAAATTTG
>SJYX01019071.1:231406-245915 GCA_006410675.1 Oreotragus oreotragus | reverse complement strand
TTTTGGGGGGCTCCAAAATCACTGCAGATGGTGATTGCAGCCATGAAATTAAAAGACACTTACTCCTCAGAAGGAAAGTTATGACCAACCTAGTAGCATATTGAAAAGCAGAGACATTACTTTGCCAACAAAGGTCTGTCTAGTCAAGGCTATGGTTTTTCCTGTGATCATGTATGGATGTGAGAGTTGGACTGTGAAGAAAGCTGAGTGCCAAAGAATTGATGCTTTTGAACTGTGGTGTTGGAGAAGACTCTTGAGAGTCCCTTGGACTGCAAGGAGATCCAACCAGTCCATTCTGAAGGAGATCAGCCCTGGGATTTCTTTGGCAGGACTGATTCTAAAGCTGAAACTCCAGTACTTTGGCCACCTCATGCGAAGAGTTGACTCATTGGAAAAGACCCTGATGCTGGGAGGGATCGGGGCCAGGAGGAGAAGGGGACAATGGAGGATGAGATGGCTGGATGTCATCACCAACTCAATGGACATGAGTTTGAATAAACCCTGGGAGTTGGTGATGGACAGGGAAGCCTGGCGTGATGCAGTCCATGGGGTTGCAAAGAATCAGACACGACTGAGTGACTGAACTGAACTGAATATTCCATTGTGTATATATATACCACATCATCTTTATCCATTGCTCTGTTGATGGATATTTAGGTTGTTTTCATGTCTCGGCTATCATATTAATAAATAGTTTTGCAGTGAACATCGGAATGCATGAATTTACCACACATTTGATTGTGCTGTGATCCTTTGCTTATGACTTGAGGAAATTCAACTGTTTCTTCTTAGGAAGAAAAGGATTAAGAATAATCAAAGGAGTTGAGAGCATGTGTCTTCTGGACCTCCCTTCTCAGCTGTCAGTTTTCTATGTTCTAAATGGTATCATGACTTGTGTTAAAACCATGTTGATAAGTTCAGAGTTTTATCTTCTCTCCCACAAGCACCTGGCCAGTAGATAATTTGCAGGATTTCATTAGAACACTAATAATTATTTACTCTGTACTCACTGTGTAGGAACTCTGAGATCTATATTCCCACATTTACCCATATACACATTCATTCCTATATCTGTGATCATTATCCATATCCCCTCAGCATTTTTATAAAAGCCCTAGAAGGAGGAATATAGAGAGTGTCTTAATTATTCTTTGTCATAAACACTAGTAAAACTCTTTGTTTTCCAACTTTGGAAAGGTATGATTTTCAGAACCTGATGGATGTGATTTCCCATACTTTTAAAAATTCCCTGCATAACAGAATTACTAGGTAGGAAACTTTTTTTTTTTTTCAGAAAATTTGATTATTTCTAAGTTCATTTTATTGGTATTCCCTGATGGCCCACCCCCTTGCCTGACTCAGCTAAAGGGTATATGGCAATATCCAGTCAATATTAAAATATATGTCCTGAGGGAATCTCAGATATAGTGTAGGAAAAAAGTTGAATTTTTTTGTTAAACACGTTAGTAAGTATTGCTTCACTTTAAGGATGAAAAAATTGAGTTGGCACCATAGTCAGGCACAATTTCTGCACTTCCTAGAAAAACTAAAACAACCCTTGCTTTTAAAGTTGGTGCTGCCATAGCTTAGGTTGTTTTATCAAGTATGTTCATCTTAAGAAAGTTTTACCTATAAGTGAGTGCTTATACAACATGCCCTTGTACTCACCTATGAATCTTATGATCCTTCGGAGTAAGGGGTTCAGGTAACAGCATTCTCCAGTCAGAATTGTTTTCTCCTGGGCAATCAGAGATTCTCTGGTTGACTTTATGAAATACATGGATATCTCACCAATAAAAATCTGGAGAAGGAATATTAAAGAATTATCAAGTTGGAGAACTTTCTGATAGACCAGTGGCTTAAAAAAACTGAAAACTTCTGAGGCTTCACAATTGTATTAAAAAATTATGTTGGAGAGATGGAGAGTTAAATAGCAGTTTGCAGTCAACTCTTTAAAAGAATTAGAGAAAGCAATAATTGATAATTTCAGGTAGATTTCAGATATAATATTCTAAAGTCATATAAAACATAAGTTGAAATAATAAATTGAATAAGAGAATCAATGAACAAGCTCACTCAAGCTGGTCTTGAATATTTTAAACTGAATGTATGTATTACAGTGATGAGGAATGAGTGGGATAGCCAATGTGCCCAGCAGGGCATTATATGCACACATCACAATAAATTGTTATTTCATTATGTGGCAATAACAGTGGAAACAGTGACATTATTTTTTGGGGCTCCAAAATCACTGCAGATGGTGACTGCTGCCATGAAATTAAAAGACACTTACTCCTTGATCAACCTAGACAGCATATTAAAAAACAGAGACATTACTTTGCCAGCAAAGGTCTGTCTAGTCAAGGCTATGTTTTTCTAGTAGTCATGTATGGATGTGAGTGTTGGACTATAATGAAAGCTGAGCGTGATGCTTTTGAACTGTGGTGTTGGAGAAGATTCTTGAGAATCCCTTGGACTGCAAGGAGATCCAACCAGTCCATCCTAAAGGGAATCAGTCCTGAATATTCATTGGAAGGATTGATGTTGAAGCTGAAACTCCAATACTTTGGCCACCTGATGCAAAGAGCTGACTCATTGAAAAAGGCCCTGATGCTGGGAAAGATTGAAGGCAGGAGGAGAAGGGGGCGACAGAGGATGAGATGGTTGGATGGCATCACCAACTCAATGGACATGAGTTTGAATAAACCCTGGGGGTTGATGATGGACAGGGAGGCCTGGCGTGCTGCAGTCCATGGGGATGCAAAGAGTTGGACACAACTGAGCGACTGAACTGAACTATGTGGCAATACTACCCTTATTTACATGACAAATTGTATTTGAGCATGTTTGCCTGAGTGACATTCTCCTATTCTAAATTAGTTGACTCACACTTTTCCTATGCATGTGCTTGTGGTTTTAGATAAACTTCATCAATGTTTTAAGACTTTCTATGCCTTATACTCCTCCTTTCATTATAGAATATCTATTTAGATGTGAAGGGGGCGACAGAGGATGAGATGGTTGGATGGCATCACCAACTCAATGGACATGAGTTTGAATAAACCCTGGGGGTTGATGATGGACAGGGAGGCCTGGCGTGCTGCAGTCCATGGGGATGCAAAGAGTTGGACACAACTGAGCGACTGAACTGAACTATGTGGCAATACTACCCTTATTTACATGACAAATTGTATTTGAGCATGTTTGCCTGAGTGACATTCTCCTATTCTAAATTAGTTGACTCACACTTTTCCTATGCATGTGCTTGTGGTTTTAGATAAACTTCATCAATGTTTTAAGACTTTCTATGCCTTATACTCCTCCTTTCATTATAGAATATCTATTTAGATGGATAAAAATGCCAACATAATGAATGGCACATGAATGGAGGAAGTTAAGTGATAGAATTGCAAAGCTGGAATCATCTACAGATGTTTCCCCCTTCATCTGAGAGAAACTCGACGGTCTCAGGGATTTGGCCGCACAGTGTCCGAAGCAACTCTAGCAGGTGGTCTATAAGTAGACACTGTTATCCCATTGTACAGATAAGACACCTGAGGCATGGAGGGGTGAAATAATTTGTCCAAGTTCATCAAAAGTCTTAGCTCTGAAGCCAGGAAACCTGTCTCTAGAAAACTTTCTCTTAAATGCTACACTTTTACTCAGTAGTGATCCAATAAAATACTTGTTGAATTTGTATTTAATATTGACAACACAGAAAACAAAACAAATGCAATATGCTTTAAACACTGAAAACCTTAGATGATATTAAAGTACAAGATAGATGGGTGTAGGAGAAGTAGAACTATGGCCAAGTCAGAGTGGGATGCAAAGCTGGCAGGAATAGACTGAGTTCAGGGTCAGACAGGCAAACGATGCGACAGCATGGATCACCTTGGCAGGTGCTGTCTGCATATGTCTAGGAATATTTTGTGACATCCTTTGGAATTAATACATGAATGCGCCTTCAGGTAAAAATATTTGAATAGCTTTAAGAACTCAGCTTTCCCTTTTTTTTCTCGTTAGACTTATCTCTCTCAAAATGAGCTGCCACAAGGCTTTGTCTGTCCCCACTGGAATGATGGCACTGCATTACTGTTCTTTATCTCAGTGAACAGATGGGGATAAATTCATGCATGGTCGCGCAATGAAACAGCATTTCCTTGAGGGTGCATTCTCTACTCCCAGAGCCTAGCTTAAGCGTTCTTGTTGTATCTGAATCTCTTACCTCATGTTTTCCTTTCTATTCCTATCACAGTGAGTACACACTATCATTGTTATTCCTTGTTAGAGGATGTCCTGCCTGTCTTATTCTGGTTATATCCCTAGGGCCTAGCCCAGTGTAAGGCACACAGCAGTTATTCAGTGTTAAATGAATTAAGCATATCAGATTAATGAAGGTCTTTTGGAATACAGGTTCAAGGAGGGAGACTATAAGGAAGGAAAAATAATTTTTAGTATTTATCCTTCCAGACTCAGTGAAAATGTCACGACTCTCCCCAGACCTTTGCCAGGTCCCCTCAGGAAAAGGGAGACCCTGTCTCATCATTGTTCCCACAACGTATTATACAGATCTCTATCCTGACATCTGGAGCTTCCCAGGAGGTTCAGTGGTAGAGAATCCTCCTGCCAATGCAGGAGACACAGGTTCGATCCTTGGGCTGGGAAGATCCCCTGGAGGAGGAAATGGCAAAACCCACTCCAGTATTCCTGTTGGGAAAATTCTATGGACAGAGGAGCCTGGTGGCTACAGTCCATGGGGTCACAGAGAGTTGGATACGACTGAGTGAGTGAACACACACACTCATACAAGAGACAACACAGCAAAAGAATGTGAGTGAAAATCTACACATGACATGTTCTTGTTTTTTAAGAAAATGCACATATATATGTACACCGGCATGCACACACACACATCTAAACAAAATCACTCCAAAGTGCACCATACAAAACTTGCCATGTGTAAGGGTATGGGGCTCAAATAATCCATAAGTAAAATGTCCTAAGACTCTTGTGTCAGCAGGGATAAGCAGTATACAAATGGATACTATTGGTCAACAGTATTCAAATCAGTTGAGATATGAAATATAAAAGAAAAAAATCAGAACTAGAATATATGCCAACTTATATAATATGTTACTGATATAATACTTTGAGTATATTAAGCAATACGGTTTACGTAAAGAAGGAAGGAAGGAAGGAAGAGAGGAAGGGGGTCATTTTATAAGTTAAAGGTAGGACAATCGTCCTGATTTTCAGTTCAGACTGTGATGGACATAAGGTTGCTGATGGAACAATCCAGCTCTCAGATCCCAGTGAATGAGCTGCATGGATGTTCATTTCACTGATCACACACAGCGTACTGTTTCTCCATCCACTGGGTCCTGTAGTCTCATACAGGCTTGATTCTCCTTGGAGAGAGAGGCGGGTGAGATTCTGCCTCCCTGCCAGGCCACCAGCCCACGTTGGAAGCCACCTCTCACACTGGCAGATTTATGACTCTGGTTCTGGCACTGACTGGGCCCCTCCATCTGTCTGTTTGCCATGCACGCTCTGTCTCCATCCCCCACTCTGTTCAGAGGGCAGCCGGGACACGTGGGACTCTCCATGTGTTCGGCCCTGGCAGCCCTGCCTATTACAGCCTTTCAGATTGTTGACTAACAAGGGTGCTATCACTCATAGCAAATGAGAATACCCTCCTGTGAGAAATGATCAAGGCCAAACTCTAGCCCTTGGCCATGAACAAGCAAGTGAATTCCACTGGTGCATCTCTCGTCCTCCACAGCTATGCCGCCTACTATCACAAGTGACCTAAAACTTAGATAACAATACATATACTGTTAGTGAGTAACTCCTTTTTAATTAGAGGATAATTACAGTGTTGTGATGGTTTCTTCCATACAGCGGCATAAATCAGCCTTGGGCATACATATGTCCCCTCCTCCTCGATCCCCCTTCCTGCCGCCCTCCCCATCCCAGCACTGGCTTTGGGTTCCCTGCGTCATACAGCAAATTCCCATTGACTATTTTACACATGGTAATGTATATGTTTCAAGGCTATTCTCTCAAATCATCCCACCCTCTCCTTCCCGCACTATGTCCAAAATTCTGCTCTTTATGTCCATGTCTCCTCTGATACCCTGCAGATAGGATTATCAGTGCTGTCTTTCTAGATTCTATATACATGTGTTAATATATATTTATCTTTCTCTTTCTGACTGACTTCATAGTAGTTCTTGATAAACGTGCCTTTGAAATATGGAAGCCCAAATTTCAAATAAATAACCCTGGAATATAATACATTAGTTTGGTGAAATCTTTCAGAATTCATGTCTTTACAATGTTTTAAGGAGATCTGATAAGTCATAAGTGATATAAATACAAAATATTTAGAAGATAGTGTTTTAGATTGCAAGATATAAAGTCTGCAGAAAAAGTCGCTGGAAGACGTATTATCATTTCGTGTTGTAAGGGGGATCCAGTGCATGTTCTATGTGGCTGTTATCACAAAAGGCATCTAGAGATCCTGAAATATAGGTTTTGGGTTCATGTATATGCTACTGTAGCTCTGATACTTGGCATATCGAAGTCATTGCTGTTTCTTTTTTTATGATTTTTTAAAATTAT
Source organism: Oreotragus oreotragus (assembly GCA_006410675.1). Lineage (NCBI taxonomy): Eukaryota > Metazoa > Chordata > Mammalia > Artiodactyla > Bovidae > Oreotragus > Oreotragus oreotragus. The sequence goes on along the minus strand of SJYX01019071.1, from coordinate 239,288 downwards.
TTATTTTAGTTGGAGGCTAATTACTTTACAATAAACACCACCAAAAACGGTATGTAACTGTACTGAGTCGGTGTCCACATGTACATAGGTGGGTAGGACTTGGGGGGAGGGTTGAGGGAAGGGTGGGAGAGGAAGAGGGTGTATCAGGATAAAGAACTTACATCCGAGACCTCAACTTTAGAGTCAAGGAAAGAAAGAACTCCCCACTGAAACCCGTTTATTGACTTGGAAGGGTTCGAAAAAAAAGAAAGAGGTACTAAAATTTGTACTCCCATTATTAATATAGTCTTTTAATAACTAATAATCTTTACATACATCTTCGTAGATCTCTTCGACTTCCTCATAAACAACGAAAGTGAATGACAACCAGATCCGTTCTTACAAACGGCTTTAACTAAAAAAAACTGTCCTGGATTAAAGAAATACGGTGTGATTCAAGCTCTGCCCTGCCCCTCACCAGGTGTTCAATCTTGGACCACTTGGCTGACCTGTTTCCTTATCTGTCAATCTCTCATCTGTTAGACTACAGTGGCCCCTACTTTTTTTTTTTTTTTTAAACACCAAGGAGCAGTTTCATGGAAGACAATTTTTCCATGGACTGGGGAGGGGGAACGGTTTCAGGATGATTCAAATGCATTGTATTTATTGTGTGCCTTATTTCTATTATTACTACACCAGCTCCACCTCAGATCATCAGACATGAGATCCTGGAGCTTGGGGAACTCTGTAGGAGACCTTTAAGTTGCTCTTCCAGCTCCAAGATCTTTGTTTTTATGATAAAAATTGACAAGACAGTGCTGATTAAGGGAACTGATATCACATAACTGGGCTTCAGTCTCTCTCCTGTTAGTTAAGCTCTCCAGGGCCAGCAGAGTTTCTTATAGTGATTCTCCCTCCAGCCTTCATTCACTTTTCAAACCCCATAGGGCTTTGCCTTCACAAAATAATCTTCCCTTGGAGCAAAATGGACACAGCCTCCTCCAGAGTCATCACACTGCCTGAGACCTGTCACTTGTGTCTCTAAAGGACAGCAGAGGCTGGCAGCCCCTCCCTGGGTGTGCACGTAGCATGCTCTGAGGAAGAGAAGAGGGCTCTCTGCATACTTCTCAATAAGTGTCTAAGTAGCTGCAGATCTCTCAGTCCCAGGGAGTTGTAGATGCTTCCAATATCCTCCTTGGGAGCCTTCTTTACTCGTGAGCATTTCTGAGAAAGGCAAGCATGGTTTTTGCTGTGTGTGTTGTGTGTTCACACGTGTTAGTCACTCAGTTGTGTCCGACTCTTTGCGACCCCATGGACTGATAGATTACCAGCTTCCTCTGTCCATGAGACTGTCCAGGCAAAAATATTGGAGTGGGTTGCCATGCCCTTCTCCAGAGGATCTTCCAGGCCAAGGGATCGAGCCTGGGTCTCCTGCATTGCAGGCAGATTCTTTACTGTCTGAGGCCCAGGGTTTTTCCTGTAGATCTTGTTTAAAAGTGACCCAGGGGATTTTAAGCATACTGAGCATGCTGCCCAGCATCTTCATGCTCTGTTTAATCTTTCCTGATGAGTACCAGTGACACCTCAGATCTGCAGAGAGGATTCTAGCCCTCTGGCCTGCTGAGCTATGCTTGGTTCAAGACCTCTTGATGTCTGCTTTATCACACTTGAGTGTAAATAAAGGAATTCAGCTGTAGACGTTTCTATGCCTTTCAAAGCTGAAGGCTTCGATAGAATCAAGGCCATTTGGATGATGGCTTTGGAAGTTATCCAGCAACTCAGATAATAAGTGTTTTGTGGATTGGAGAGTCATCATTACTGCTTCCTGTGTGGCTCAGCTGGTAAAGAATCCACCTGTAATGTGGGAGACCTGGGTTCGATCCCTGAGTTGGGAAGATTCCCCTGGAGAAAGGAATGGCTACCCACTTCAGTATTCCCGCCTAGAGAATTCCATGGACTGTATAGTCCCTGGGGTTGTAATGAGTCGGACACGACTGAGTGCCTTTCCCTGTCACTTTTCACTTACTGGTCTTAATCCAGGGGTGCCACCTACCCATTCAGAAGGCTCTGAAATAGACACTTGCTATGGAGTGAGGCACCAGGGTGGCATATTACCTTGCCAAAGCAGGGTGTTCTCTCTTGAACTTTTTTTCCCCCTTTCTGTACAGTGGATATAAGAGAAATGGGAATTTAAAATGAGTTAGCTAAAATACTGCTCTCAGTAAAAAATAAAATGCATTGTGGTCACCAAGTAACTCATCATCACATAATTTTAGGCAAATGATAGTCTTTTCAAGAAACAAATAATCAAAACTCCTAACACAATCATCTAATCATCAATCATTAAAAGAGGCATTGTAAAGGTGATAAGGAACATCTCAAAGGTGTCAGGACCTCTCGCTGTCAGATGATGTCGGGTGAAAAACAGTCTGGAAAGGAATTTGGAGCACTCGTCCATCACATGGATAGTAAATAGGGAAATGGATATTCTTCTTCAAGGTTTTGAAAAAATCCACTGCAGTTAATGAGGATATTTATAATGCTTTCCCAGGGGGGTGGAAATGTAAATTGTAATGACTAAGTACATGTGCAATAGAGAAAATGTACTCATGGTAAAGATAAATATAGGGACTTCCCTGGCAGTTCGGTGGTTCAGACTCCACGTTTCCACTGCAGGGAACACGGGTTCGATCCCTGGTCAGGGAATTAGCATCCCACACGTTGCATGGTTGGGCCAAAATAAAAGGAAAAAACAGCACTGGCTTCTTATTAAAAAAAAAAAAAAATCATGAGATAATGTACAAAAGGGAAAAGATGTGAATGATGAAGTGTTAAAAGGGGTTTCAATAGCTGAGGCTGTTCAGAGCCGGGAAGAGGCAGATGACAAGGCACTCAGGCACCGACACTGTCTCCTCTGCTGCTGCAGCTGCGATCCTCATCAGCCAGGCAACAGATGTGCCTTTAACCAGGGCCCGCTCTCTGATCCACGCTGTGCTTTGAGCTTTTGTATTCACTCGCAGAGCTTCTCGTCTAGAAACGCTGCAAATGAAGAGTCACAGTTTCCTCCAGATTGGGCCTTTCTGTCAAACTATGCTTGTCTCTTCCTTTCCTAGGAAATTCTCGCAGAGTCTTGTGCATGTATGCTCACGTGTACGCTTGCATGCAGACCATGAGCTGTGTCGATTCTCCTGGGCTGGGCGTCAAACGTTCTGCTGTTTCAATTCTAAGTACTTCTGTCACTTTGTTGTGAGGCCAATAAAGGTTTACTAGCTATTTTCTCATGCCCTGTGGTGCTGGGGCTGAGATACAATACGGGTAAATCAGATTCTCCAGAGAGTTCAATCCTCTTATCCAAAAAGGCTCTCTGCCTTTGAGTCTATGAGTTTACTCAGGGGGCCTGAGGCAGCTGTGAGCCAGGGTTTCCACGTTGGTCAGAACGCACCCTGCAGATTTCCTGGAAGCCTGGGCCAACACTGTTGGCTAAATGGTTCTGGACACAATAAATACTCCAAGCTCTAACCTTTCCTAAGTCCCTGCACGGTTGCTCCCACGTGGCCCTGCCTCCACCAGATGCTGATCCTTTCTGACAGCGAAGCACAAAGGGAGAAAGAGGAAGTGACAGATGAAACCCACAGCGGAGTCCTTTCCCTCACGCCTTTTCTTGTGCATCCCTGCAATTAGTGCCCATCCTGAGACACACGGCAGTGGAGGGCGTTAGGTCATTCTCTAGCACATCAACCAGAGAATACACAGAACACCAAGGGTAAGTCCAGGTTGAGGTGCCTTCTTAGAGAACTGCCATTAGTGTGTGTCACATGTCACCCTTGAGGATCCTGCCTTCTTTCTTTGTTGTTATTGCTGTTTAGTCTCTGTCATGTCTGACTCTTTTGTGATCCCATCAACTGTAGCCCACCAGGTTCCCCTGTCTAGCACTCCCCAAGCAAGAATACTCTGGAGTGGGTTGTCATTTCCTTCTCAGGGGATCTTCTCAACCTAGGATTTGAACCCATGTCTCCTGCACTGGCAGGTGGACTCTTTACCACTGAGTCACCAGAGTAGCCCTGCCTTCTTTCTACTCCAGGGAAAATAGGAAATGGGCTTAGAAAGGAGTAAACACACACACACGGTACCATTCTGAGAAACCCTGCACACACACAGAAACACACACGCACTGTGCCATTCTGTGTAACCCTTGGCCAGGCACAAATTAAACTCCAGAAAGTTTAATTTGTGAGTCTAAGAGAGACTAAGGAGTTGGGAGTCTGACATTTGGAGCCTTCCAATTATAAGGTTCAGCTCTTAAGGAATATTAGAGCCAGAAAGATCTTGGAGATCATTTAGCCCCAGCCTACCTTTTACAGATGAGAAATCCAACCCACAGAGGGAACATGCCTTATCAGAGGTCACACAATTACTGGGGTGGAAAGCCATAACTGACATCCCTCCTTCTCTTGACAGAGCAGACCTGAGACAGGGTGACTCTGCAGCGTGAGGATGAAGGATGAACACCCAGGGGGTAGGGTGTGCGGAGTTCGGCACTTGGGATCTGTGTCCAGGTGGCCTGATACAGACTGCTCTCAGATATGCCGTACCTCTCTGAGAGGGACAGAACTGAATATGGCTCCCTGCTCCCAGGAGATGTCCATGAGCATCAGGAGAGGTCCACTCTCTGCCCTGTAGCTGCTCACTTATTTTCAGGTTTTGGGGTAGATCAAGCACCACAGCAGGGTTTCAAGGCTACTGGACTCTCTGCCATCAGCTGTAATCAGTGCTGGGTCCTAGCAAATGCTCATTTGAGAGGAAAATAAAAATAGAACCAAATAGGTGGGTTATGGTCCAGTCACATAGAGAACTAGCTGCAACCTTCAGCAAATCATTTAATGTAGCTAAGTCACAGGTAAAGGAGCTAATGACTGTCTTCCTGAATGAACTTACAGACTCAGAGTCAAAAATGAGGGAAATTGGACCACACACTTTCTCTGTGCTCTTTGAGATATCTCTTTTCTATTTCTCTGGGATGCTATGAGGATAATTTAGGCAAGGACTGCAGAATACAAGAAAATTAAAAGAAGTTATCCTTGCCATTTTCATTTATGGAATATTCCTCAGCACATATCTTTGAAGGCCCACCATCATTATTGGTCATACTTTTCTCCCCAAGAAGTAAAGGAGTGGAATGTCCAAACCAGAGTTCCATACTTGAAAACGAGAATAGAACTCTAGATCCTTAAAATTCAGTTCACCGTCCAGTGGCCATACCCCCTTGGCTTCCCATCATGGCATTTGACCTCATGTCAGTTCATATCATTTGGGGAAAAAGGAGTAGATATGATTAAAATTCATAGTGTGAGAAGAATTTCTGCTGAAAATCTTAGAATGAAATCTATCATCTTTACCAGAGAGCAGAGAAATTCCTCATAAAGTTCTGTTTTATTTTTGTTTCTTTTTTTTGGTCATATGTGTTTTTGTTTATTAGAATTGCTGTTTAAATCTTACTCAAGATTGGTCATTTCATAATTATGCCAGAAGACTCAGAATGTTTTAAAAATATCTTTCAGTTTGAAAATACTGCATTGATGTAGAATTTAATTGTATAACAGAAGAAGAAAAATAACTGTTCCATTAGCACTCAGAGATAATAGCTGTACATTTTAGTTTATTTCTTGCCAGTTTTTTATGTATAACTATAAATTTGGGACTCTGCTTGTGACACACATGTGGTGTCTTCTTAGGGTCTGTTAAATATTCGGAGCCACAGACAGCCATATGTCCCACCTGGCACTGGTCCACTCGGGAGGAACTAATGGCTTGCCAACAGGGCAGCATCACTTGCTCCTCTCCAGCCTGTTTCCTTGCAGTGATCCAGGGCAGCTCAGGTGCAAGGAGATCAAAGACGCATCAGAGGATGCAGGAGCCACCTTGGCTTACAAGACGTACCGTGTCCCGTCAGAGTCAATAAATGGTGCCACAGTCCCACAGACATAGCTTCCGAGTTTCCAGAGTCACTTGCACTGGGAAATCATCGCATGGCACCGCCTTGGGTAATCTCAGTTCTCTGAGTCCAGGGGCCATTCACCAATCAGGGGTTAATTCTGCCTAGTGACAGAACTGATACATGCCCTCTTTTTCTGGCGAAACAGAGCTAGAAAACTAAGAGAACCTCATATTCTCTTATCAAAGGGAAAAAGCTTTTACCTCTGATACTAGATACAGTTTCTTAGCCCTCATAAAAATCTTTTCATTAAATTGTAAGCATGCTTCATTTCTCTTAGAGGTGTTTCAGAAATATCACAGCCGCATAATGAGTTTGGACAATCCTCTAGTTCTGTGGTATGCTTCTACTCTTAAAGCTGACTGAACATCCCTACTCTGGTTATCTCCTTAACATAAATTCAAGGAATCGAATTAATGGGGTCAAAGTTTATAAAACTCTTAGTACATCTTTGACCAGCTACTCTTCAAAAAGAAAACATCAGAAAAAAAAAGAAAATGTCCGTTTACATGTTTTTAATGGCCAGTTTCTTTAAACATATCATTTATTTATTTTTGGCTGCACGGGGTCTTCACTGCTTTGCACAGGCTTCCTCTAGTTGTGGGGAACTGCTCTCTGTTGTGGTGCGTGGGCTTCTCATTGCAGAGGTTTCCCTCGTTGTGTACCATGGCTCGAGGGTACGTGGGCTCAGAATCTGTGGCTCCTGGGCTCTGGAGCGCAGCCTCAATAATGGTGGCGCAAGGGCCTAGCTGCTCCATGGTCTGTGATATCTTCCTGGATCAGGGATGAAACCAGTGTCTCCTACACTGGCAGGTGGATTCCCCACCACTGAGCTACCAGGGAAGCCCCTCCATTTACATTTTGACTCAAATTGTACGAAAGTATCTATACCTTTAACAACACAGATTATACTTCTTTAAAGCGCTTGCCAATTTTACATGGGGAAAATTCTGGACTTTTAAAAAACTACTTTCCTGTGATAATTCATGTTAGAATTATCACAGGAATTGTTAGAAATGTTTATGTGCATACAATTTATTTTGTTAATTGTCTATTTTTGTCCTTGCCCATTTTTATTTTGGGAAGCTCATCTTTTTAAGTAGTAAGAATATTTACATGGGAGTCTCATATTCTGCAAATATTTTTGCAGTCTTTATGTACTTTTTATTTTGGTAGAAATGCTTTTTTTCAGGTATACAAATTTATCAGTTCTCTTCCACCTGCTTTCAATTAACATTCCTAATGCTTTTGTGGATGTGTATATAGACTTTCTAAGTGTTCTTTATAATGTGCATTGAAAAGCTTTCCGCTTATTTTAAGGCTCTGGAACAGTTTTATAGTTACTGATTTTCTGTGCCTTGAAATTTTGAAGGAATTTATATTATAGTTATATGTCTCCAATGATATGAGATAAATTTTAGATAGTTTAAAATGTTCTCTATTGTTATCTATTCAGTTTTCTACTTCTATTAAAGGCATTGTTAAAAAGTTATATTTTCATAGAATATTATCAATTTTATTGAGAGGTAAGCATGTATTGGCACAGACTGAATATACAATTTTAACAAAACTATAGTACAGACTTTTAAACATTTATATTTTTTGCATATGTACTTTTTCTCTTTTTTAAATTTTGTCTTTCTTCTGTTAGAACAAGGGGATTGTACATTTTACTTATCAATCTTATTGTTTCTGATTCATTGATTTGTTCATAATTTTTATTGATCTGCTTCCTTTGCTTTCCTTAGTTTTTCTCTTTCTCTTTTTTGAAGGAAAAATGTCTCTATAATTACAAAAAGTAATTGCAGGAGAGCCCAGGCAATGATATTTCCTGGGACTAGCAAGAAGATAGGTAAATGTTAGTAAGTCAATGGATCTCTCAGGGATTCTAGTCTGAGAACTTGAGAAAAT
>SJYX01019071.1:192233-230341 GCA_006410675.1 Oreotragus oreotragus | reverse complement strand
TATTGTGGTGGTTTTTGCCATACATTGACATGACTCAGCCACAGGTGTACATGTATCCACCCATCCTGAACCCCCCTCCCAACTCCCTTCCCACCCTCTCCTTCTCCCACATAGTCCTATTTCTTGAATGTAGGCTCTGGAGTTGAAATCTCAGTTCCTTTCTTTCTTGAGGGGTGACTTTGGGCAAATAACTGAACCTTCCCAAGCTTTTTTTTCTTTCTCCATGATTTTAAACATGAGGGTAATAATTATATCAGAAAATTATTGATTATTAGAAATGTATGTAGAAGCATCTAGAGAAGCTGAAGGAGTATTTGTTGCTTTCACTTACTGTTGGTCTAGGCAAGAATGTTTGCCGAAATTGATTTAAAAACTGTCCTGGATTAAAGAAATACGGTGTGATTCAAGCTCTGCCCTGCCCCTCACCAGGTGTTCAATCTTGGACCACTTGGCTGACCTGTTTCCTTATCTGTCAATCTCTCATCTGTTAGACTACAGTGGCCCCTACTTTTTTTTTTTTTTTTAAACACCAAGGAGCAGTTTCATGGAAGACAATTTTTCCATGGACTGGGGAGGGGGAACGGTTTCAGGATGATTCAAATGCATTGTATTTATTGTGTGCCTTATTTCTATTATTACTACACCAGCTCCACCTCAGATCATCAGACATGAGATCCTGGAGCTTGGGGAACTCTGTAGGAGACCTTTAAGTTGCTCTTCCAGCTCCAAGATCTTTGTTTTTATGATAAAAATTGACAAGACAGTGCTGATTAAGGGAACTGATATCACATAACTGGGCTTCAGTCTCTCTCCTGTTAGTTAAGCTCTCCAGGGCCAGCAGAGTTTCTTATAGTGATTCTCCCTCCAGCCTTCATTCACTTTTCAAACCCCATAGGGCTTTGCCTTCACAAAATAATCTTCCCTTGGAGCAAAATGGACACAGCCTCCTCCAGAGTCATCACACTGCCTGAGACCTGTCACTTGTGTCTGTAAAGGACAGCAGAGGCTGGCAGCCCCTCCCTGGGTGTGCACGTAGCATGCTCTGAGGAAGAGAAGAGGGCTCTCTGCATACTTCTCAATAAGTGTCTAAGTAGCTGCAGATCTCTCAGTCCCAGGGAGTTGTAGATGCTTCCAATATCCTCCTTGGGAGCCTTCTTTACTCGTGAGCATTTCTGAGAAAGGCAAGCATGGTTTTTGCTGTGTGTGTTGTGTGTTCACACGTGTTAGTCACTCAGTTGTGTCCGACTCTTTGCGACCCCATGGACTGATAGATNGGGAGTTGTAGATGCTTCCAATATCCTCCTTGGGAGCCTTCTTTACTCGTGAGCATTTCTGAGAAAGGCAAGCATGGTTTTTGCTGTGTGTGTTGTGTGTTCACACGTGTTAGTCACTCAGTTGTGTCCGACTCTTTGCGACCCCATGGACTGATAGATCACCAGCTTCCTCTGTCCATGAGACTGTCCAGGCAAAAATACTGGAGTGGGTTGCCATGCCCTTCTCCAGAGGATCTTCCAGGCCAAGGGATCGAACCTAGGTCTCCTGCATTGCAGGCAGATTCTTTACTGTCTCAGGCCCAGGGTTTTTCCTGTAGATCTTGTTTAAAAGTGACCCAGGGGATTTTAAGCATACTGAGCATGCTGCCCAGCATCTTCATGCTCTGTTTAATCTTTCCTGATGAGTACCAGTGACACCTCAGATCTGCAGAGAGGATTCTAGCCCTCTGGCCTGCTGAGCTATGCTTGGTTCAAGACCTCTTGATGTCTGCTTTATCACACTTGAGTGTAAATAAAGGAATTCAGCTGTAGACGTTTCTATGCCTTTCAAAGCTGAAGGCTTCGATAGAATCAAGGCCATTTGGATGATGGCTTTGGAAGTTATCCAGCAACTCAGATAATAAGTGTTTTGTGGATTGGAGAGTCATCATTACTGCTTCCTGTGTGGCTCAGCTGGTAAAGAATCCACCTGTAATGTGGGAGACCTGGGTTCGATCCCTGAGTTGGGAAGATTCCCCTGGAGAAAGGAATGGCTACCCACTTCAGTATTCCCGCCTAGAGAATTCCATGGACTGTATAGTCCCTGGGGTTGTAATGAGTCGGACACGACTGAGTGCCTTTCCCTGTCACTTTTCACTTACTGGTCTTAATCCAGGGGTGCCACCTACCCATTCAGAAGGCTCTGAAATACACACTTGCTATGAAGTGAGGCACCAGGGTGGCATATTACCTTGCCAAAGCAGGGTGTTCTCTCTTGAACTTTTTTTCCCCATTTCTGAACAGTGGATATAAGAGAAATGGGAATTTAAAATGAGTTAGCTAAAATACTGCTCTCAGTAAAAAATAAAATGCATTGTGGTCACCAAGTAACTCATCATCACATAATTTTAGGCAAATGATAGTCTTTTCAAGAAACAAATAATCAAAACTCCTAACACAATCATCTAATCATCAATCATTAAAAGAGGCATTGTAAAGGTGATAAGGAACATCTCAAAGGTGTCAGGACCTCTCGCTGTCAGATGATGTCGGGTGAAAAACAGTCTGGAAAGGAATTTGGAGCACTCGTCCATCACATGGATAGTAAATAGGGAAATGGATATTCTTCTTCAAGGTTTTGAAAAAATCCACTGCAGTTAATGAGGATATTTATAATGCTTTCCCAGGGGGGTGGAAATGTAAATTGTAATGACTAAGTACATGTGCAATAGAGAAAATGTACTCATGGTAAAGATAAATATAGGGACTTCCCTGGCGGTTCAGTGGTTCAGACTCCACGTTTCCACTGCAGGGAACATGGGTTCGATCCCTGGTCAGGGAACTATAATCCCACACGTTGCATGGTTGGGCCAAAATAAAAGGAAAAACAGCACTGGCTTCTTATTAAAAAAAAAAAGGAAATCATGAGATAATGTACAAAAGGGAAAAGATGTGAATGATGAAGTGTTAAAAGGGGTTTCAATAGCTGAGGCTGTTCAGAGCCGGGAAGAGGCAGATGACAAGGCACTCAGGCACCGACACTGTCTCCTCTGCTGCTGCAGCTGCGATCCTCATCAGCCAGGCAACAGATGTGCCTTTAACCAGGGCCCGCTCTCTGATCCACGCTGTGCTTTGAGCTTTTGTATTCACTCGCAGAGCTTCTGGTCTAGAAACCCCGCAAATGAAGAGTCACAGTTTCCTCCAGATTGGGCCTTTCTGTCAAACTATGCTTGTCTCTTCCTTTCCTAGGAAATTCTCGCAGAGTCTTGTGCATGTATGCTTACGTGTACGCTTGCATGCAGACCATGAGCTGCGTCGATTCTCCTGGGCCGGGCGTCAAACGTTCTGCTGTTTCAATTCTAAGTACTTCTGTCATTTTGTTGTGAGGCCAATAAAGGTTTACTAGCTATTTTCTCATGCCCTGTGGTGCTGGGGCTGAGATACAATACGGGTAAATCAGATTCTCCAGAGAGTTCAATCCTCTTATCCAAAAAGGCTCTCTGCCTTTGAGTCTATGAGTTTACTCAGGGGGCCTGAGGCAGCTGTGAGCCAGGGTTTCCACGTTGGTCAGAACGCACCCTGCAGATTTCCTGGAAGCCTGGGCCAACACTGTTGGCTAAATGGTTCTGGACACAATAAATACTCCAAGCTCTAACCTTTCCTAAGTCCCTGCACGGTTGCTCCCACGTGGCCCTGCCTCCACCAGATGCTGATCCTTTCTGACAGCGAAGCACAAAGGGAGAAAGAGGAAGTGACAGATGAAACCCACAGCGGAGTCCTTTCCCTCACGCCTTTTCTTGTGCATCCCTGCAATTAGTGCCCATCCTGAGACACACGGCAGTGGAGGGCGTTAGGTCATTCTCTAGCACATCAACCAGAGAATACACAGAACACCAAGGGTAAGTCCAGGTTGAGGTGCCTTCTTAGAGAACTGCCATTAGTGTGTGTCACATGTCACCCTTGAGGATCCTGCCTTCTTTCTTTGTTGTTATTGCTGTTTAGTCTCTGTCATGTCTGACTCTTTTGTGATCCCATCAACTGTAGCCCACCAGGTTCCCCTGTCTAGCACTCCCCAAGCAAGAATACTCTGGAGTGGGTTGTCATTTCCTTCTCAGGGGATCTTCTCAACCTAGGATTTGAACCCATGTCTCCTGCACTGGCAGGTGGACTCTTTACCACTGAGTCACCAGAGTAGCCCTGCCTTCTTTCTACTCCAGGGAAAATAGGAAATGGGCTTAGAAAGGAGTAAACACACACACACGGTACCATTCTGAGAAACCCTGCACACACACAGAAACACACACGCACTGTGCCATTCTGTGTAACCCTTGGCCAGGCACAAATTAAACTCCAGAAAGTTTAATTTGTGAGTCTAAGAGAGACTAAGGAGTTGGGAGTCTGACATTTGGAGCCTTCCAATTATAAGGTTCAGCTCTTAAGGAATATTAGAGCCAGAAAGATCTTGGAGATCATTTAGCCCCAGCCTACCTTTTACAGATGAGAAATCCAACCCACAGAGGGAACATGCCTTATCAGAGGTCACACAATTACTGGGGTGGAAAGCCATAACTGACATCCCTCCTTCTCTTGACAGAGCAGACCTGAGACAGGGTGACTCTGCAGCGTGAGGATGAAGGATGAACACCCAGGGGGTAGGGTGTGCGGAGTTCGGCACTTGGGATCTGTGTCCAGGTGGCCTGATACAGACTGCTCTCAGATATGCCGTACCTCTCTGAGAGGGACAGAACTGAATATGGCTCCCTGCTCCCAGGAGATGTCCATGAGCATCAGGAGAGGTCCACTCTCTGCCCTGTAGCTGCTCACTTATTTTCAGGTTTTGGGGTAGATCAAGCACCACAGCAGGGTTTCAAGGCTACTGGACTCTCTGCCATCAGCTGTAATCAGTGCTGGGTCCTAGCAAATGCTCATTTGAGAGGAAAATAAAAATAGAACCAAATAGGTGGGTTATGGTCCAGTCACATAGAGAACTAGCTGCAACCTTCAGCAAATCATTTAATGTAGCTAAGTCACAGGTAAAGGAGCTAATGACTGTCTTCCTGAATGAACTTACAGACTCAGAGTCAAAAATGAGGGAAATTGGACCACACACTTTCTCTGTGCTCTTTGAGATATCTCTTTTCTATTTCTCTGGGATGCTATGAGGATAATTTAGGCAAGGACTGCAGAATACAAGAAAATTAAAAGAAGTTATCCTTGCCATTTTCATTTATGGAATATTCCTCAGCACATATCTTTGAAGGCCCACCATCATTATTGGTCATACTTTTCTCCCCAAGAAGTAAAGGAGTGGAATGTCCAAACCAGAGTTCCATACTTGAAAACGAGAATAGAACTCTAGATCCTTAAAATTCAGTTCACCGTCCAGTGGCCATACCCCCTTGGCTTCCCATCATGGCATTTGACCTCATGTCAGTTCATATCATTTGGGGAAAAAGGAGTAGATATGATTAAAATTCATAGTGTGAGAAGAATTTCTGCTGAAAATCTTAGAATGAAATCTATCATCTTTACCAGAGAGCAGAGAAATTCCTCATAAAGTTCTGTTTTATTTTTGTTTCTTTTTTTTGGTCATATGTGTTTTTGTTTATTAGAATTGCTGTTTAAATCTTACTCAAGATTGGTCATTTCATAATTATGCCAGAAGACTCAGAATGTTTTAAAAATATCTTTCAGTTTGAAAATACTGCATTGATGTAGAATTTAATTGTATAACAGAAGAAGAAAAATAACTGTTCCATTAGCACTCAGAGATAATAGCTGTACATTTTAGTTTATTTCTTGCCAGTTTTTTATGTATAACTATAAATTTGGGACTCTGCTTGTGACACACATGTGGTGTCTTCTTAGGGTCTGTTAAATATTCGGAGCCACAGACAGCCATATGTCCCACCTGGCACTGGTCCACTCGGGAGGAACTAATGGCTTGCCAACAGGGCAGCATCACTTGCTCCTCTCCAGCCTGTTTCCTTGCAGTGATCCAGGGCAGCTCAGGTGCAAGGAGATCAAAGACGCATCAGAGGATGCAGGAGCCACCTTGGCTTACAAGACTTACCGTGTCTCGTCAGAGTCAATAAATGGTGCCACAGTCCCACAGACATAGCTTCCGAGTTTCCAGAGTCACTTGCACTGGGAAATCATCGCATGGCACCGCCTTGGGTAATCTCAGTTCTCTGAGTCCAGGGGCCATTCACCAATCAGGGGTTAATTCTGCCTAGTGACAGAACTGATACATGCCCTCTTTTTCTGGCGAAACAGAGCTAGAAAACTAAGAGAACCTCATATTCTCTTATCAAAGGGAAAAAGCTTTTACCTCTGATACTAGATACAGTTTCTTAGCCCTCATAAAAATCTTTTCATTAAATTGTAAGCATGCTTCATTTCTCTTAGAGGTGTTTCAGAAATATCACAGCCGCATAATGAGTTTGGACAATCCTCTAGTTCTGTGGTATGCTTCTACTCTTAAAGCTGACTGAACATCCCTACTCTGGTTATCTCCTTAACATAAATTCAAGGAATCGAATTAATGGGGTCAAAGTTTATAAAACTCTTAGTACATCTTTGACCAGCTACTCTTCAAAAAGAAAACGTCAGAAAAAAAAAGAAAATGTCCGTTTACATGTTTTTAATGGCCAGTTTCTTTAAACATATCATTTATTTATTTTTGGCTGCACGGGGTCTTCACTGCTTTGCACAGGCTTCCTCTAGTTGTGGGGAACTGCTCTCTGTTGTGGTGCGTGGGCTTCTCATTGCAGAGGTTTCCCTCGTTGTGTACCATGGCTCGAGGGTACGTGGGCTCAGAATCTGTGGCTCCTGGGCTCTGGAGCGCAGCCTCAATAATGGTGGCGCAAGGGCCTAGCTGCTCCATGGTCTGTGATATCTTCCTGGATCAGGGATGAAACCAGTGTCTCCTACACTGGCAGGTGGATTCCCCACCACTGAGCTACCAGGGAAGCCCCTCCATTTACATTTTGACTCAAATTGTACGAAAGTATCTATACCTTTAACAACACAGATTATACTTCTTTAAAGCGCTTGCCAATTTTACATGGGGAAAATTCTGGACTTTTAAAAAACTACTTTCCTGTGATAATTCATGTTAGAATTATCACAGGAATTGTTAGAAATGTTTATGTGCATACAATTTATTTTGTTAATTGTCTATTTTTGTCCTTGCCCATTTTTATTTTGGGAAGCTCATCTTTTTAAGTAGTAAGAATATTTACATGGGAGTCTCATATTCTGCAAATATTTTTGCAGTCTTTATGTACTTTTTATTTTGGTAGAAATGCTTTTTTTCAGGTATACAAATTTATCAGTTCTCTTCCACCTGCTTTCAATTAACATTCCTAATGCTTTTGTGGATGTGTATATAGACTTTCTAAGTGTTCTTTATAATGTGCATTGAAAAGCTTTCCGCTTATTTTAAGGCTCTGGAACAGTTTTATAGTTACTGATTTTCTGTGCCTTGAAATTTTGAAGGAATTTATATTATAGTTATATGTCTCCAATGATATGAGATAAATTTTAGATAGTTTAAAATGTTCTCTATTGTTATCTATTCAGTTTTCTACTTCTATTAAAGGCATTGTTAAAAAGTTATATTTTCATAGAATATTATCAATTTTATTGAGAGGTAAGCATGTATTGGCACAGACTGAATATACAATTTTAACAAAACTATAGTACAGACTTTAAACATTTATATTTTTTTGCTTATGTATTTTTTCTCTTTTTAAAATTTTGTCTTTCTTCTGTTAGAACAAGGGGATTGTACATTTTACTTATCAATCTTATTGTTTCTGATTCATTGATTTGTTCATAATTTTTATTGATCTGCTTCCTTTGCTTTCCTTAGTTTTTCTCTTTCTCTTTTTTGAAGGAAAAATGTCTCTATAATTACAAAAAGTAATTGCAGGAGAGCCCAGGCAATGATATTTCCTGGGACTAGCAAGAAGATAGGTAAATGTTAGTAAGTCAATGGATCTCTCAGGGATTCTAGTCTGAGAACTTGAGAAAATGGTATGTTTATGGGACAGGAAGAAACCAGGACCTGATTCCAGCTAAGCCCAGTGCCTCTGGGTCGAGCCGCAATTAAGCCATTCCAGATAGAACCCAATGTGGCCTCTAAGCTTTACCTGGGGAGCAAATTGTATCATCTTTTGAGATGCCTGGAAGTGGGTCTTTTATGCTTTCTCTTAGTCCCTAGGCTGGTGAGAAAGGAAAGTTAAGAGGGGCACATCCCCTATCGCTTTAAACAGGAGGTGTCACTAGGGTCTCAGTGGAGTCTCCTCTGCAGGCAGAGGGAGTTCGTCTGTGATCCTGAAGAAGGTGAAGATCAGTTTCCAGTTTTTCATTTCCCCTACTT
The DNA here is from genome assembly GCA_006410675.1 of Oreotragus oreotragus. NCBI lineage: Eukaryota > Metazoa > Chordata > Mammalia > Artiodactyla > Bovidae > Oreotragus > Oreotragus oreotragus. The sequence goes on along the minus strand of SJYX01019071.1, from coordinate 221,983 downwards.
CTAATCAGTTAGTGCATGCTAGACACTATGCCAAGTATTTGTATGAAGCATCTTAAGTCTTGATAACTCTGTGAACTAGGCAGTCACATTTTCCCCATTTTGGGGGGCAGAGGGGCAGGGAACAGTACAGTGACTTGCCCTGTAGTCACTGTAGGGCACACACAGACAGGATGTCCTGTAGGTTGGACTGCAAAGCTTGTGTTTTTCACCACCATGAGAGATCATGTTTTATCACAGCTGATCTTAATTCCTACTGCAGAGCTTTATCATTTAAGGGGGAGCTTGTCAAGCCTAGAATTAATGATAAAAATGAACTTAAAGTACGCATTATGTGCATATTCTCCTCTAAATTCAATTCCATTTCTCATCTTAAAGCAAGGAAAACATTTGTACGGAAAACAATACTTGAACTGAACATCTGAGTAATCAGTACACTCCTCAGCATGCCAGTGGTTATTTTTATTACTATCCCAAAGAGAGGGGAGTGGGGGATGAGGGAGAAAGGGTAGAGGAGGAGGGGGAGTTGAGGGGGAGGAAGCTTTGGAAGAAAAAAGGAGCGAATGATAACTGAGATCACATCCCAAATAATCTGACCCCATAGGATGTACAAAGAAATGTTTATTTTAAAATACAAAGTCATTTTTTAAGTTAAAATTAAGATGTCTAAGTGTTAAATCACTTTACTAGACAATACAGATCTGTGAGTTTTATGCTTTTGAAACAGTCTCCCTAGAGGACTGTTGGGCCAATTTTATTTTTCCCTCATGAGAGAGAAGAGCGCAATCAATGAAAGTAAAGTTGCAACTTAATTGAATGTCATGCAATGTGAGCAGAGCCAGAGCTGCCCAGAATGAATCACAGCAAATCAGGTTGAGCGATTTCTCTCATCTCCGGCCTCTCTGGAAGTTCAGTCAGAAGAACAGGAGATGCAGGCTGGTGGGAGCAGGGTGGGGGACGGGGGGTGTTCTGTTCCAATCTGACATGAGTCTTTATATCTAGGCCAGCATTTACATTCACAACCTCTTCTGAATATACACAACGCATGCCATACTTTTTTTTTTTCAAGAGCACAATTGCTATACTTAACATGACAGCCACTCATGACTATTGACTTACATATTCAGACATACTTTAAAAATTATATTGACTTACATATTCAGGCATACTTTAAAAATTATATATATTTCAATTCAGGCAGTGAAAAGCAAAAGCCACCTGTAAAAGACAAGGCCTACTTAGATGAGATTTTATGCAGGGCTCTACACACTCTGTTTTGACCGGAAAAGGACACATCTAATAAGGCTGCTGCTGTACACCCAGGAAGAGAGGAACGAGGAGAAAAGGCAGACAGAAAATGTTGTTTGGGACCCAACAGGAAAGAAGGAAATCTCTTTCTGTACTTACAATAGCAGTTGGGGTGGCAGCCAGCACACAATAGAGCAGCAGAGGGGTGATGAAGCTTTCCTCCTCTGTCCCTGGGTAAGGCTTCATTAAGTCTCCGTCCTGACAGAAGAATCCTTGGATATGCACCTGAAAAGTGTCAGTGCATTCGAAGTAGTAGGCAAGCAGCACTGTCCCAGCCATGATGACAAGCTGAAAATACAGCATGGCCACACAGAGACATTAGCAGGGCTTCGGAGCTGTGCCCGCCCCTCAGCGCATACTCCCTCCATCACCCGGCAGCTCTCCTTGTACTGGTACTGGCAAGTGTCTGCGTGTCTGGCTCCACGTGCGCCGGGCTCAGGGAGTGTGTGCTTACTTGTCTGCCTTGTAACATCTGTTATATAAACCTTCCAGCAAATAAGAACGGCTCCCATCTGAGAGGCAGACCACAGCATCACTTGTAGAGAGACCCAGCTTCTGCCCTCCACCCCCGCCCTTCCCAGAGGACGCGTGGGAACCAAGGCAATGCTGCCATTCAGGACAGAGGTGAAAAGTCAAAGGACAGTGGCATGTGAATTGGCCAGATGTAGCGTGAGATCTGCTCATGGAAAATTTCAGAAAATATTAGAGATAAACTTACCTTATTATAAAGTATTAGAGGCAGGTAAATGATGAACGAATGCACAAATGAATGAGTGATCAGGAAAGCTAAAGCCTAGAAAGGTTAAGGGAAATTTTCAGAACCACACCCTAAATTAATGGCATGGATAAGAACATCGTACAGGTATCCTATATCAGTCATAACTCATCCTTTTCCAAAAAGGTATTACCTTTATCCCAAAAATAAAGGTAAGGCTTTCTACCTTTAATAAAGGTTTTCTACCAGTCAATAAAGGACTTTGGTGATGATGACATCTTGTTCTATATGTACTTCATAAGGTTTGGACACAAAAAGGGACACCGTTTTATCCTTTCGTTTAGCTCAGACATGCCCCAGATACTCACCGAGGTTTAGACGAGGCCTTTAATAGGTGTGAGGAGTTGGGGCAGTATGGAAGCACCATTATTTTCCTCATTCACAATAGAAACACCAAAATGGCAAGAAGAGATGGCGATAAAGGTAGACAGAAAAGAAGTCTTTGAGATTATAAAATTATGGAAAATTAAGCTGGAAAAGACCTTGGAAGTTTTCCCATCTAAAACCTTTATTTCATAGATGAGAAAACAGAGGCCCAGCAAGGAGAACCAACTACCGCTGGATTATCCAATAAGTAAACCAAACATGTGCTTACGCTGACAATCAGCAAAACAAGGAAACGGAAATGGGAGAAAAAGTATTTTAAAATGTTGATTTGTTTAAAAGTATCAACGTAATCATTTGGGGAAAAATTAGAACTTGGTAGTGTGTCTTTTATGCCTTAAAAATTGTTTCTCTGTGGAAGTACAGAAGGGCCAGGGAGGAAGAAGTATAATTTTTGAGGGTTTAGTCTCCAGTTTTTATTCCAGCCCTGGAGTGACTAACCCAAGGTCACATAGCTAGTTAGTGTTAGACCCAGGACAAGAAACCCACATTTTCTGATCTCCAGGGGGGGCAAAACACCTGTCATGGAGTGGAAATCACCTCCTATACAAGTTATGGGGGGAGGCAAGGTGGCTCAGCTCTCAGGCAGAGAGGCACTGTTTGTCATCTTTATCCACATTCATGTCCATTTCTTTAGTTACAACACCAGCGCAGAGCCTCACACTCTCCCCACTCTTTCACATCAGGCGCAGTCTCTGCTTCTGGAATGTTAGCTTTGCGATTCCTCCTCCTCATTGTCTTCAAGGGTCATTTGAGTTAATCTTCCCTAGTCGTCCATTTTCTCTTACTCAGTGCCTTTCCTCTTTGGTTCAGGAGCCTTGAATTATCTCTGCCTGCACTGAGTTCAAAGTACAAACTCCTAACCATCCTGCTATAAAGGTCTGTAGGCTCCAAATCATACTTTCCAATCACTCTCACACACAGCTTGTTTCTGACTCTGCTGCTGCTGCTAAGTCGCTTCAGTCGTGTCCGACTCTGTGCGACCCCATAGATGGCAGCCCACCAGGCTCCCCCATCCCTGGGATTTCCCAGGCAAGAACACTGGAGTGGGTTGCCATTTCCTTCTCCAATGCATGAGAAGTGAAAGTGAAGTCGCTCAGCCGTGTCTGATTCTTAGCCACCCCATGGACTGCGGCCTACCAGGCTCCTCCTCCATGTGATTTTCCAGGCAAGAATACTGGAGTGGGATGCCATTGCCTTCTACAAGGATTATATTCCACTATCTGACATTTGCTCCCTTCCTCCCCAGTGGACCTTCTGTCACAACTTCTGACCATCCAGTAATCTCTAGACGTTTATGTGTGTTTCTTGATGCCTGAAGTTGTTTATTGGCATGTGTAAGTTACAAGTGCTCCTGCCACCATCTCTACTGTTTCAAGCATTTTATTTCTTTCCTCTTTAAAACAAACTTGGATACAGATGTTTCCTATAAGGATGAGAAATAGGCACTCCCAACTGCCCCGCTGAATGGTGCTCTTGCTGGCAGCTAGCTTATAAAGTCAAGGCCCAGGATGTTTCTGTTTCTCTTCTGCTGCACTGCTTAGTTGGCTTGACTGGATGGGAAGGAAGCTAGCCAGCTGACCTGAATGTTTTGGAGCTAACACTAGGATTCCAACACTTTGGGGGCTCTGCCTCTGTTTCTGTTTTCTGCACAGGCATGATCTGATTTCTGTTTATCTTATCCATGTGGCAGGAAACACATTTTCTCTCTCTCAGCATCATTAGTCCTTAGGAGAAATGCGATTGGAGAACAGGCAGATCAATGGGGGCTTTTTGGATAAAACAAAAATAAATAAATGGCATCTAGCTTCCTCTATTGAGGAGGAATATTATATTTTATTAAGTGCATTTGTCCTACCACTTCCATTTAAAAGAGAAAAAGGTAAAGGGAAGTAAATGATAGCAAAATTGTGTGTGTGTATATATATATGGTCTATATACAAATGACCTATATGTATATTTGTGTGTATATATAATCATACATGTATATACACATATATATGTATACATTATTATTCACATACATTATACAAATATAATGTATATGTGTGCATGTTAGGTCACTTCAGTCATGTCTGACTCTGTGCAGCCCTATGGACTGTAGCCTGCCAGGTTCCTTTGTCTATGGGATTCCCCAGGCAAGGATACTGGAGTGGTTTGCCATGCCCTCCTCCAGGGGATCTTCCCAGCCCAGAGATTGAACCCAGATCTCCTGCATTGCAGGCAGATTCTTTACCATGAGCACAGGCTTCTTTTCTATTAAATGTTCTCTCATGAGAGAAAGTGAAAATGAAGTCACTCAGTCGTGTCTGACCCTTTGTGACCCCATGGACTGTAGCCTACCATGCTCCTCCATCCATGGGATTTTCCAGGCAAGGATACTGGAGTGGGTTGCCATTTCCTTCGCCAGGAGATCTTCCTGGCCTGGGGATCAAACAGGGGTCTCCTACACTGTAGGCAGATCTTCACCATCTGAGCCACCAGAGAATCCAGCTTTCTCTCATGACCATGTGTTAAAAAGAAGTGCAGGAACAGGAGAAGCACATTGATTCTGCTTCCATGGGCAAATGCACAGCATGGCAGACACACAATTAGCTGTCAGCGTCCTCCCTTCCTCCTCCCTATCCTGGGCCGCATTCACCACTGTCTAGGTTTGTGTCACTCGTGCCAGCTGGCACCCTTGCCGTCTGCGCTGCCTTCTCCAGCCCCAGCTAGGGAGGCCTGGAGGGTGGCCATAATGTTGGTGTCACGTGAGCAGATGGCGAGGCTGTGCCGGACCCAAGTGCTGGTGGCAGGGTTGACGATACCGGTGTGAAAAGAGCAATTAAGGCTGTGGGGAGATAAGGTGTCAGGAGCTCCCGGTCCAGGGATTCTCCTAAGCTCTTGCTTCCTAAGAATGACAACCCAATATATGAGGATGCATTAAGTCCTGATCATTCCATGAAGATTCAGAAGGCAGCAGCCAGCAGTGTATGAAATCCAGCTTCTCAGAGTCTACAGTCCTGTGTTTCTACCCCAGCCCTCTGCTGATGGGAGAAAAGTTAAGGTCACTGAGCGGTAACTGGGAAGGTCACAAAGCTGAGAGGAGAGACTGAGATGACAGATCTATTTTCCTTTGGTTGGTAAAGTCTGAAGCAATTGTGGACCACTAATTTATATGACAGGGTACAAGCTAGGAGAGCAGGGGACAGATAAGAGTGTATGACTCATGTGAGTGAGTGAAACTGTGTGTGTGTTTGTGTGTGTGTCCAGGGATGTAGGGGCAGAGTCATGATGGGGGAATGAGAGGACTGGTATCTGGTTTGGAGTGTAAAGGGGACATTTTTATTTTAAGATTCATTTTTATTTATTTGGCTGCGTCAGTCGTGGTTGCAGCATGTGGGACCTAGTTCCCTGACGAGGGATCAAACCTGGGCTTCTTGCATTGGAAGCTTGGACTCAGCTTCTGGACCACCAGGGAAGTACCTAAAGGGCATAGTTTGAACTGAGGGATCCTAGTGCTAAGTGACCAGCCATCTTAGTTTGCCCAGGACCAAGGGGTGTCCTGGGATGTGAACCTTTCAGTGCCAACATGGAGATGTTTGGGTGTCTTGAACAAATTGGGGGGCTCAGTCACTCTACCTGAGGCAATGAATGCTGCCATCCCCCAAAAGCTTTCTTATTCTGGTCTTGACAGAAGTGATTGAGACCAATGCCAATTAATCAGCCAACCAACAACTGTTTCTGAAAACTGTCTCTGCATTCAGTCCTGAACTAAGTGTAGTGAAGGTGAGGAATTCTCAGATATGCTCTCTAATCTCAATTCATTTGTGACCCAACTGGGGAGCACATGTCAACACAGGAAGCAGTGATCTGTAGGAGGGCATCAGTTGATCCCAAGCTGGGGTTCATATGTGGTTGGTGACCTAGTAGGGATGGGTGTTGACAGAAGGAGAGCAAGGGAAGGAGCTGCTGTGTGGAGGAGGAGCAAGGGCAAGGGGGTGGAGAAGGCAGAGGGGTGTGTGTTCAGGATATTGGTTTTGACTTAGTCCCAGGGACATAGGTTCAATTCCAGAGAGAGGATAAAGGATACTCAGAGCAGAAGGAACACTGCGTCAGAGCTTAGATGATCAGGTCTGGCATGGTTGCGATGCAGAAGCAAAGTCTTCGATCTTCTAGGGATAGTACACATTAAAGATGTGCATGTTGTTCAGTACTGGCAAAGCATGTTAGGCACCAAGGTCAGCAGCTGCACAAAACAGCTGGGGTGGGAAACCCTCACGTGGTACTGATGGAAGTGGGAACAAGATCGTAAGCTGGAGGGGAAACACCCGAGGAAACTGACAGTGAGCCCTGTGAGACCTCCCTGGGAACCCTTAGAAATGAAAGCAATGCTTCAAGAGGAACTGGAAGTTTTCCATAACAACAGGGGCGATAGCCAAGGAGAAATGGAACGAGTGATGGTGATGGTAGGGGTGATGATCTATACTGTGCATATCTGGGGAACTGTTCTAGGCACATGACATGAATCAACTCTTTTCTCTGTGCTCAACCAACCAAAATGGTACACACATTATTTCCATTTTACAGAAGAGGAAACAGAAGCCCAGAGAGAGAACATGAATTGTATAAGGTCACACAACTTGGCTGAATCTAGGAGTACTACTGTAATTATGATGTATTTCTTCACACAAACTCTGCCAGCCTGAGGAAAATCAGGTGAGAAACATGTCAGCATAATATTAAGGGCTAAACCATGTGCTACAGACTTGAGCACTTAAAAAATTTTATTTGACTATGCTGTTCTTAGTTGCAGTATGTGGGATCTAGTTCCCTGACTAGGGACTGAACCTGGGCCCCCCGCATTGGGAGTGTGAAGTCTTAGCCACTGGATCACCAGGGAAGTCCCCAGACTTGAGTACTTTATTCAAATGTCTCGTGGAATCAATTTCTTCATCTGTATGAAGATGACACCACCCTTATGACAGAAAGTGAAGAAGAACTAAATAGCCTTTTGATGAAACTTAAAGAGGAGAGTGAGAAAGTTGGCTTAAAGCTCAACATTCAGAAAAAAAAGATAATGGCATCCAGTCCATTCACTTCATGGCAAATACATGGGGAAACAGTGGCTGACTTTCTTTTTCTGGGCTCCAGAATCACTGTAGATGGTGACTGCAGCCATGAAATTAAAAGACACTTGCTCCTTGGAAGGAAAGTTACGACTAACCTAGACAGCATATTGAAAAGCAGAGACATTACTTTGCCAACAAAGGTCTGTCTAGTCAAGGCTATGGTTTTTCCAGTAGTCATGTATGAATGTGAGAGTTGGACTATAAAGAAAGCTGAGCACTGAAGAATTGATGCTTTTGAACTGTGGTGTTGGAGAAGACTCTTGAGAGCCTCTTGGACTGCAAGGAGATCCAACCAATCCATCCTAAAGGAGATCAGTCCTGGGTATTCATTGGAAGGACTAATATTGAAGCTGAAACTCCAATATTTCGGCCACCTGATGCAGAGAGCTGACTCATTTGAAAAGACCCTGATGCTGGGAAAGATTGAGGACAGGAGGAGAAGGAGATGACAGAGGATGAGATGGTAGGATGGCATCACTGACACAATGGACATGGGTTTGGGTGGACTCCGGGAGTTGGTGATGGACAGGGAGGCCTGGCGTGCTGTGGTTCATGGGGTCAAAAAGAGTTGGACACGACTGAGCAACTGAACTAAACTGATGAAGGTGAATAATAACTCATAAATATGCCATGAGGCATGTTTATATATTCTCATTTTGTTTCAAAAAAAGTTATACCAACTTTTACCAAATGAAGTAAGCAAGCATCAGTGAACTGTTGGAACAGAAAAAATAAATATGGAGACAGGAATTATGTCCTTGAGTATAAGTTGTCTTATAGTCAACATAAGGAATTACTGGTCAGTTTCATATTTCACAGTAACTATAAGATAAAAACTAACCAATGGTTAAACAAAGGTAAGTAGAATCTTTCTGATAGAGTGACTGGACAGAAATTTATCCTGGGTCCTCACAAGCAACATGATAAACAATGACCATGCTGAGAATGACTATGCTGTTTCTTGTATGGGATTTCATATCAACTCTAACATACGCTGATGACATCACATTAAAGCTAAATGCACAAAAACAATACTGTGAGATAGAAAGGAGGAGGTGGATATCATGATTCAGTGTAGGTTACACTTGAGAGATACAACACAATGAAAAGTTAAGACTGCCCAGCCTGGAAACCCATTCTGCTGCTTACTAGGAACGTGACAAATTCCTGTGCCTCTGTTTCCTCATTAATAAAGTGAAGCGGCTAGTAATACTACAGCACCTACCTCTTCAGGTCTTTTGCAGATTAAATGAGGATTGTGTAGTATTTAGAACAATATCTGACTCAACAGAAAGCATGTTCTAGAAGAATGCATAGACTGTGTATTCTTCCACATTCTTTATTATAGTTTCTCTCAGATTAGGTTTTTAAAAACTACTGGGTAGCAGTGAATTAGATACGACCTTTTCATAAGCCTTCTGCTAGGGAAACACAGATCCACATATTTTTTAAAAAATGGATTTCATTGTTTAATGATACCACAATGTCACGAAACTCCATCCATAGTTCATCAGGCACTCTATCAGATCTAGTCCCTTAAACCTATTTCTCACTTCCACTATATAATCATAAGGGATTTGATTTAGGTCATACCTGAATGGTCTAGTGGTTTTTCCCACTTTCTTCAATTTGAGTCTGAATTTGGCAATAAGGAGTTCATGATCTGAGCCACAGTCAGCTCCCAGTCTTGTTTTTGCTGACTGTATAGAGCTTCTCCATCTTTGGCTGCAAAGAATATAATCAGTCTGATTTCGGTGTTGACCATCTGGTGATGTCCATGTGTAGAGTCTTCTCTTGTGTTGTTGGAAGAGGGTGTTTGCTATGACCAGTGCATTTTCTTGGCAAAACTCTATTAGTCTTTGCCCTGCTTCATTCTAATAAGGAGTTCATGATCTGAGCCACAGTCAGCTCCTGGTCTTGTTTTTGTTGACTGTATGGAGCTTCTCCATCTTTGGCTGCAAAGAATATAATCAATCTGATTTTGGTGTTGACCATCTGGTGATGTCCATGTGTAGAGTCTTCTCTTATATTGTTGAAAGAGGGGGTTTGCTATGACCAGTGCATTCTCTTGGCAAAAAACTCTATTAGCCTTTGCCCTGATTCATTCTGTACTCCAAGGACAAATGTGCCTGTTACTCCAGGTGTTTCTTGACTTCCTACTATTGCATTCCAGTCCCCTATAATGAAAAGGACATCTTTTTTGGATGTTAGTTCTAAAAGGTCTCATAGGTCTTCATAGAACCATTCAATTTTAGCTTCTTCAGCATTACTGATTGGGGCATAGACTTGGATTACCATGATATTGAATGGTTTGCCTTGGAATGAACAGAGATCACTCTGTCATTCTTGAGATTGCATCCAAGTACTGCATTTCAGACTCTCTTCTTGACTATGATGGCTACTCCATTTCTTCTAAGAGATTGCTGCCCATCGTAGTAGATATAATAGTCATCTGAGTAAATTCACCCATCCCAGTCCATTTTAGTTCGCTGATTCCTAGAATATTGACATTCACTCTTGCCATCTCCTGTTTGACCAAAGAATGCTCAAACTACCACACAATTGCGCTCATCTCACATTCTTCACATGGAGAAGGAAAAGGCAACCCATTCCAGTATTCTTGCCTGGAAAATTCCGTGGTCAGAGGAACCTGGCAGGCTTCAGTCCATAGCGTCGTAAAGAGTCAGCCACGACTGAGCACATCAGCACATGCTAGTAAAGTAATGCTCAAAATTCTCCAAGCCAGGCTTCAGAAATACGTGAATTGTGAACTTCCAGATGTTCAAGCTGGTTTTAGAAAAGGCAGAGGAACAGAGATCAAATTACCAACATCCGTTGGCTCATTGAAAAAGCAAGAGAGTTCCAGAAAAACATCCTACTTCTGCTTTATTGACTATGCCAAAGCCTTTGACTGTGTGGATCACAGCAAACTGTGGAAACTTCTTCAAGAGATGGGAATACCAGACCACCTGATCTGCCTCTTGAGAAACCTATATGCAGGTCAGGAAGCAACAGTTAGAACTGGACATGGAACAACAGACTGGTTCCAAATAGGAAAAGGAGTACGTCAAGTCTGTCTTTTGTCACCCTGCTTATTTAACTTACATGCAGAGTACATCATGAGAAACGCTGGGCTGGAAGAAGCACAAGCTGGAATCAAGATTGCCAGGAGAATATCAATAACCTCAGATAGGCAGATAACACCACTGTTATGGCAGAAAGGGAAGAACTAAAGAGCCTCTTGATGAACGTGAAAGAGGAGAGTGAAAAAGTTGGCTTAAAGCTCAAGATTCAGAAAACTAAGATAATGGGATCCAGTCCCATCACTTCATGGCAAATACATGAGGAAACAGTGGAAACAGTAGCTGACTTTATTTTTTTGGGCTCCAAAATCACTGCAGATGGTGACTGCAGCCATGGAATTAAAAGACGCTTACTCCTTAGAAGAAAAGTTATGACAAACCTAGACAGCATATTGAAAAGCAGAGACGTTACTTTTCCAACAAAGATCCATCTAGTTAAGGCTATGGTTTTTCCAATGGTCATGTATGGATGCGAGAGTTGGACTGTGAAGAAAGCTGAGCGCCGAAGAATTGATGCTTTTGAACTGTGGTGTTCCCTTGTACTGCAAGGAGATCCAACCAGTCTATTCTGAAGGAGATCAACCCTGGGATTTCTTTGTAAGGAATGATGCTAAAGCTGAAACTCCAGTACTTTGGCCACCTTGTGCGAAGAGTTGACTCATTGGAAAAGACTCTGATGCTGGGAGGGATCGGGGGCAGGAGGAGAAGGGGACGACAGAGGATGAGATGGCTGGATGGTATCACTGACTCGATGGATGTGAGTCTGAGTGAACTCCGGGATATGGTGATGGACAGGGAGGCCTGGCGTGCTGCGATTCATGGGGTTGCAAAGAGTCGGACATGACTGAGCGACTGAACTGAGTGGATGGAACCTTTGATCAGTCTGCTCTCTGTAGGACAAATCTATAGCTTTTCTCATCCTGGCTGCTTCTGTGAGAAAAGACTGCATTACTTTTCACAGTTGTAAGGAGAATTGATATTATACATAAATTTGATGATAGTATTTTGGCATATAGTACGTGCTTAATGACATCCCTAATCATTATAATTCATTTAGGGATACTGTATCTTAATATGTCCTTTATTATACTTGGTTTCTAAACTGAAGGTATGAAACCGTTAGTGTATTTTGAAACAAATGTACACAGTTTGGAATTCAGCCAGAATTTTGTAGGGAAAAAGAACAGAAAAAAATTGAATATATTAGAGAGTTTTACATAGAGTAAGGATAAGTCTCTGAAAAATTTTTATTAAAATATCCTTGACTTACAATGTTGTGTTAATTTCTTCTGTATAGCAAAGTGACTCAGTTATATATATTATTTTTCATATTTTTCCCATTTTGGTTTATTACAAGATATTGAATATAGTTCCCTGTGCTCTATAGTAGGACCCTGTTTTTTAGCCATCTGATACATACTAGTTTGCACTTGCTAATCCCAAACTCCCAGTCCCAAGGACAAGTGTTTTTATGTGAAACTTTTTTTGAGTGAGCAAAATATAGGCAGAAGGAGAATGTATAATACAAAGTAAAGTATATTTCTTTCTTTCCGTTATATTTTTAAAAATCTTTCAATAAAATGGGATTTTATTAGATACCTGTCTCATTGTAAGCAAGTTCCTTATTCTTTAATGACTAAGACATGTAAGTTCAAATCCCAAATCTAGTAATTACTACTGTATATCTTCAAACCAATTGCTTAACCTATCTATGCCTTAGTTTCCTCACCTGTGAAATGCTCATGAGAGAAATGAGAACTATATGATTTAGTATATCAAAACCACTTACTTCTCAACACTCGTGTAAATGTATATCAAAAAGCGTAAATTTTTACCATATGTAAATTTAAAAATACATTAAAAATGCCTACACTGAGTAGGCACTCAAACACTGTTAGACTTAAGTAGAATATACATTGTTTTCTGAATAAGCAAACAATACCACATACACTAAAATATATGAGAATATAAAATCATTGCATTAGCCCAATGAGAGTATAAAATCATTGCATTAGCCAAGACTGAATGATCAACTAGTTTTTCCATGTACAAAAGATAGAAAAGATGCTTCTTAACAAGCATCTTATTTCTAAAAATATGAATTTTCAAGAGTCAAACTATTCTTAGTTTGCTATTTGTAAAGGATATCTTCTCTCAAGAAATGACAGGATAAAAATATTAAGCAATTAGTCGTCTTTTGTCAATGTATTTGATTCTTAAATGTCTATTTTTTATTCTGAAAGATTTTAAAAATTATTGTGGTAAGAACACTTAAAATGAGATCTATGTTCTTAACAAATACTTAAAAGTACCATTATGTTATTGATGACTATAGGTCGAATATATAGCAGATTTTTAGAGCTTATTACCATGTTTTTTTGAGCTGTATATTACTTTTGTAATCAATACCATAGGAAATGGATGGATCCAGCATTTCTAACATTTAAAATATATATAATGGTCACCACTTGTCACATTGCTATCAGCCTGCATCAATTCAGTTCTGTCACTCAGTCGTGTCTGACTCTTTGTGACCCAATGAATCGCAGTACGCTAGGCCTCTTTGTCCATCACCAGTACCCGGAGTTCACTAAGACTCACGTCCATCGAGTCAGTGATGCCATCCAGCCATCTCATCCTCTGTCATCCCCTTCTCCCCCTGCCCTCAATCCCTCCCAGCATCAGAGTCTTTTCCAATGAGTCAACTCTTCGCATGAGGTGGCCAAAGTATTGGAGTTTCAGCTTTAGCATCATTCCTTCCAAAGAAATCCCAGGGTTGATCTCCTTCAGAATGGACTGGTTGGATCTCCTTGCAGTCCAAGGGACTCTCAAGAGTCTTCTCCAACACCACAGTTCAAAAGCATCGATTCTTCGGCGCTCAGCTTTCTTCACAGTCCAACTTTCACATCCATACATGACCACAGGAAAAACCATAGCCTTGACTAGGCGGACCTTAGTCGGCAAAGTAATGTCTCTGCTTTTGAATATACTATCCAGGTTGGTCATAACTTTTCTTCCAAGGAGTAAGCGTCTTTTAATTTCATGGCTGCAGTCACCATCTGCAGTGATTTTGGAGCCCAAAAAAATAAAGTCTGACACTGTTTCCACTGTTTCCCCATCTATTTCCCATGAAGTGATGGGACCGGATGCCATGATCTTCGTTTTCTGAATGTTGAGCTTTAAGCCAACTTTTTCGCTCTCCTCCTTCACTTTCATCAAGAGGCTTTTTAGCTCCTCCTCACTTTCTGCCATAAGGGTGGTGTCATCAGCATATCTGAGGTTATTGATATTTCTCCCGGCAATCTTGATTCCAGCTTGTGTTTCTTCCAGTCCAGCGTTTCTCATGATGTACTCTGCATATAAGTTAAATAAGCAGGGAGACAATATACAGCCTTGACGTACTCCTTTTCCTATTTGGAACCAGTCTGTTGTTCCATGTGCAGTTCTAACTGTTGCTTCCTGACCTGCATACAGATTTCTCAAGAGGCAGGTTAGGTGGTCTGGTATTCCCATCTCTTTCAGAATTTTCCACAGTTTATTGTGATCCACACAGTCAAAGGCTTTGGCATAGTCAATAAAGCAGAAATAGATGTTTTTCTGGAACTCTCTTGCTTTTTCCACGATCCAGCGGATGTTGGCAATTTGATCTCTGGTTCCTCTGCCTGTTCTAAAACCAGCTTGAACATCAGGGAGTTCATGGTTCATGTATTGCTGAAGCCTGGCATGGAGAATTTTGAGCATTACTTTACTAGCATGTGAGATGAGAGATAAAATCCCTGGGATCTGAACTCAGTACCCTGAAACTTGGTACCTATTGATTAGTAACTCTCCATTTCCCCCTCAGTCCAGAATCTTTTAATTAGTAGGCAGTTAAGTTATGGTTAACCATGACATCCTCATGTAAAAACTGAGAAACTTAGTATGGACCAGTGTATATATGAGAATTCATTCCTTTTTTAAGGAGAACCAAAGGTGTACCCATAGGCAAGGATGTAGATGAAATGAGATTGTTCAGTTATTCAACTAGTATTCATTGAGTGCCTACTACATGCAGACACTGGGGGGTTTCAGTTGTTGAGAAAACTGAAAAACAAACAAATAAACTTTAAAAACAGACATGATTTTTGGACTCATGGGGCTTTCTGTGGGGGAGACAGATAGTATAAAGCCAAACCCAAAGGAATGAGAATAATGACTCCCATTGACTGAGCACATAACCAAGTATGTGCTTTGAAGTGTATTGTTACATGGTACTCATGCCACCCTGTGAGATGATGAGTTATCCTCATTTAAAGCAGAGTACATTTATCAAAGATTACAGAACTAGTGAATGGGGGAGTAGGATTTGAACCTCTGGTCTCACTTAAGCATAATGAGATGATGCCCATAAAATGCTTAGCCTCATGCCTTCTTAGCACTTAGTGAGTACTCAGCCCCTCCTTCCTCATATTCTGTGATTGCTATTCACTTGTCCTTTTCAATGGGCATGGGGTAAGAGTAGGGGTTGACTGATCACTTCCCACCCAGAGCTCTTCTCTCCTAGTATTTAATTAATTTATTTGGCTGTTTCAGGTCTTAGTTGTGGCACGCAGGCTCTTCATTGCAGCAGAGTGCTCTGCCTGTTTTCCTCTAAGGGCTCTATAGTGTCTGGCCTTACATTTAGGTCTTTGATCCATTTTGAGTTTATGCTGTTAGAGAATGTTCTAATTTCATTCTTTTACATGTAGCTGTCTGGTTTTTGCAACACCATTTACTGAAGAGTCTGTCTTGTCTCCATTGTATATTCTTGCCTCCTTTGTCATAGGTTAATTGACCATAGGTCTGTGGATTTATCTCTGGGCTTTCGATCCTGTTCCACATATATTTGAATCTATATTTCTTTTTTTATGCTAGTACCATACTGTCTTGATTACTGTAGCTTTGTAGTGTAGTCTGAAGTCAGGGGTTATAATTCCTCCAGCTCTGTTTTTCTTTCCCAGGCTTGCTTTAGCTGCTTGGGGGGGGGGGTCTTCTGTGCTTCTATATAAATTAAAAAGTTTTGTCTTAGTTCTGTGAAAAATGCCACTGGTGATTTGATAGGGATTGCACTGATTCTGTATATTGCCTTGGGTAGTATAGTCAGTTTGACAATATTGGTTCTTCCAATCCAAGAACATGGTAGATCTTTCCTTCTGTTTGTGTCCTCTTCAATTTCTTTTAATCAGCATCTTATAGTTTTCAGAGTACAGATTTTTTATCTCCTTCAGTTTAGTCACTCAGTCATGTCCGATTCTTTGCAGCCCCACAAATCACAGCACATCAGGCCTCCCTGTCCATCACCAACTCCCAGAGTTCACTCAAACTCATGTCCATCGAGTTGGTGAGGCCATCTAACCATCTCATCCTCTGTCGTCCCCTTCTCCTCCTACCCCCAATCCCTCCCAGCATCAGGGTCTGAGGTGGCCAAAGTATTGGAGTTTCAGCTTCAGCATCAGTCCTTCCAATGAACACCCAGGACTGATCTCCTTTAGAATGGACTGGTTGGATCTCCTTGCAGTCCAAGGGACTCTCAAGAGTCTTCTCCAACACCACAGTTCATAAGCATCAATTCTTTGGTGCTCAGCTTTCTTCACAGTCCANGCTTCAGCATCAGTCCTTCCAATGAACACCCAGGACTGATCTCCTTTAGAATGGACTGGTTGGATCTCCTTGCAGTCCAAGGGACTCTCAAGAGTCTTCTCCAACACCACAGTTCATAAGCATCAATTCTTTGGTGCTCAGCTTTCTTCACAGTCCAACTCTCACATCCATACATGACCACAGGAGAAACCATAGCCTTGACTAGATGGACCTTTGTTGGCAAAGTAATGTCTCTGCTTTTCAATATGCTATCTAGATTGGTCACAACTTTCCTTCCAAGGAGTGTCTTTTAATTTCATGGCTGCAATCACCATCTGCAGTGATTTTGGAGCCCCCCAAAATAAAGTCTGACAGTTTCCACTGTTTCCCCCTATATCTGCCACGAAGTGATGGGACCAGATGCCATGATCTTCGTTTTCTGAATGTTGAGCTTTAAGCCAACTTTCTCACTCTCCTCTTTCACTTTCATCAACAGGCTTTTCAGTTCCTCTTCACTTTCTGCTTAGGTATGTTTATTCCTATTTTATTCTTTTTGATGTGATGGTAAATGGGACTGTTGCCTTAATTTCTCTTTCTGCTCTTTCATTGTTAGTGTATAGGGATGCAAGAGATTTCTGTATATTAATTTTGTATCCTGCAACATTACCAAATTAATAAATGAATACTCTAGTAGTTTTTTCCTCTTTTTAAAGAATATTTATTTATTTATTTGGCTGTACTAGGTCTTAGCTGTGGCATGCAGGATCTTCAATGTGGCATGGGACGTCTTAATTGTGGCATGGGACGTCTTAATTGTTGCATGTGGGATCTGGTTCCTCCACCAGGGATTGAACATGGGCCCCCTGCATTTGGAGCACAGAGTCTTAGCCACTGGACCAACCAAGGAACTACTAGAACTACCTTCTTCTGGTAGTTAGGATTTTCTACTAGTTAAGATCCTCATTAGGATTTTCTGTGTTACTTGTTATAATTGGATGATGGATGGATGGATGGATGTCACATCAAGAAGAGAAAATGACTGTGAGAGACACGTGATGAGACAGGGGAAGGATTATGTTGGCAATGACATCTGAGCTGGTTATATGGTACAGGAAAAGTTTATGGCCTTGGAGGTTTAAGACCCAGATACAATACTAGGTACACCATCGACAGGCTTGGCTTCAGGTAATGTACAAAATCTCCAAATCTGTTTCCTCATGTTTCAAATAGATATATTTAACACTGAACTGTGAAAATTAAAATATGTAAAAAGTAATGTTTAGCTCATAGCTTATAGTACTTGCTGATAAAGGGGAGTTCTTTGCACTCCTTAGCCTCCTCATAGCAGAAAAAAATAGCAGAACCTTTCTGGAAAACCTAATAAAAAGTTACATAAAATCAACTGACCAGTCAGAAACACCGCAAGATTTAAGGTGCTACCCATATGCAGGGCCCCACTTCCCTGTGGGAGAAGGGTGAGCAAACAAGGTCCTGTGTGACTTGGCTCTCAAAGATGACTTGACGACTGAAGAAACTGAGGACTGGATGAACTGTGTTCCCAGGTGGGCATCACAGGGAGGTGGCGATGGAAGCCATTTCTAAGGGCAGCTGAATGTGCCTTTGGTCAAGATGTTCCACATTTAGTCAACACTCTCTGAGGTTATAAAGGAGGATCCAAAGAGGGGAGAAACCCCATAATTTGGAGAGGAAATCCTGACTTTTGGTCTTTTCCTCTCACTGACTCTCTTCTAAGGAATTTGAAATGAGATTCACACACCTTTGTGTGTCTTTGTTGACTAGCTCAGGACATGTTAAATCCAGGAGCTACAGGGCTCGGTGTGTGGCCTCCTGAAGCTGGAAAAGCCGTGAGGGCAAACGCTTGGTTTTCAGAGGGAAAAGTAAAGGGCACGTGTAAAAGCAAGAGACCATAAGGCCTGGAGAGAGAGAATAATTTTGGTTCTGACAGCTTTGCAGTTTTTGCTTTTAGTTTGTGCTGAGGGCTATCTGCTTTCTGGTTTTCAGTGAATTCACTTTTACTTTAATTTCAAAAGANCGTGTAAAAGCAAGAGACCATAAGGCCTGGAGAGAGAGAATAATTTTGGTTCTGACAGCTTTGCAGTTTTTGCTTTTAGTTTGTGCTGAGGGCTATCTGCTTTCTGGTTTTCAGTGAATTCACTTTTACTTTAATTTCAAAAGAGTTGGCTTCACATAATGCAGTTGGTTTTCTGTTCTGTGAATTCAAAGAGCCATGATCAAAACAGCCTATCCTGTTCTTGAAAGAGTTGGTCCTTTAGGGCACTGGGATGAGACCTGTGCTCTAAACCCACAAACATTCTTGGGTTCACGTTTCCCAGCACCTGACTTCTTTATGGGATTGACTATCACTGGATAAAAAGCTATAGGAATAACAAGTGTGTCATCTGAAGCCAGTCTTTAGACTCTAACACCAAAGGCCTCACTTCCTCTTGTGGAAGAAGGGGAGAAGGGTGTAGTTGTGAGAACAGGGCCTCTGGTGTGCCATCCACTTGAGTCAAAAACACTGAAGAAGATGTTTAGAAATAGATTGCCCGAGCATCCAGAAGAGTTAGCCCTCCTCCAAAGAAAGAAGACTTGTGTCATTTCTGACAGCCGAGACATAGGCAGCAGACTTATTAAGTGTATCAGTAGGTCCAAGGGGGTTTGAGTGGGCACAGGGAAGGAAAAAAATCTCATTAATCTGTGAGGATGACGCCTTCTCAATTTTTAAAGAGCCAGTTGAAGAAATTACACTTGTACTATAATTTCAAAAGGAAATGCAATTTTCTTGCCATCTTGAAAATTTCTTTCATTAATAATCAAGAGATTTTCAGTGAAAGAGATACAGGCTTAATCAGCAGGCACAGCCCCTGTGTGAACAAAGCTGGGTATCACAAGTGAATACATGAAGCCAGATTTGAATCATGATTACTGCAGTCTTTGCTTTATAACTGAACACTGATTTGCCTTCGGGGAGACGGGCAAATTTGGTTTTGATTTGATTTTCTGCCTAAAGAATCATTTTGAGTCTTGTGCCTAGTCTGAAGGAAAAAGAGGCCTTTATTCTTACTTCCTTTGGCCTATCCACACTATACTAATATCCACACTAAAATCCTAATGTATGATGTTCCAAGTAAAGGTACCTTATTGAAGGACTTCAACTATTTAATCCACTTAATCAAAGGAAAATATAATAGGATAACATTTCAGCCCAACAAAAGAAATTTGCTAGTCATTCTGGGCCCTTTTGTTGCAGGATTAAGTTGTATGGGACTTCACCTTATCCTGTATTTTTCTTTCTTTAGGGGTAAGGTCATGTAATGTGATTTTCATCATTAGGAATACTTTGGTATAGGATGCCTCAGTATCCAAGAGGCAGTTATTGGTGGAAAGGAAATTAGTTTTAGTCAAAAAGCCACCAATCAGGGAGAAGGCAGATTTGTGTCCCCCCAAAACCAAATCCGAAGATTCTGCTCGGCCATGATGTTTGTTTGTTTTAAATTTTTTTTTTTTTAATTGGGGAAGACAATTGCTTTACAATTTTTTTCTTGGTTTCTGCTGTACAACAATGTGAATTAGCCATACATATACATATATCCCCTCCCTCAAGAGCCTCCCTCCCGCTGTCCCCCCACCCCTCCAGATCATCACAGAGCACCTGGCTGAGCTCTTTGCGCTGTACAGCAGCTTCCCACTGGCTGTGTTTCACACATGGTGATGTATGAATGTCAGTGCTACTCGCTCAGTTTGTCCCGCCCTTGTGAATTAGCCATACATATACATATATCCCCTCCCTCAAGAGCCTCCCTCCCGCTGTCCCCCCACCCCTCCAGATCATCACAGAGCACCTGGCTGAGCTCTTTGCGCTGTACAGCAGCTTCCCACTGGCTGTGTTTCACACATGGTGATGTATGAATGTCAGTGCTACTCGCTCAGTTTGTCCCGCCCTCTCCTTCCCTGGTTGTGTCTACAAGTCTGGTTTCTATATCTGTGTCTCTGTTTGTGCCCTGCACATAGGTTCAACAGTCCTATTTTTCTGGATTCCATATATTATGTGTTAATATATGGTATTTGTTTTTCTCTTTCTGACTTAACTCTGTAACAGGCTCTACATTCATCCCCCTCACTATGACTGACTCAAATTTGTTCCTTTTAATGGCTGAGTAACATTCCATTGCGTATATGTACAGCTTTATCCATTCATTTGTCGTTGGACATCTAGGTTGCTTCCATGTCCTGGCTATTGTAAATAGTGCTGCAGTGAATATTGGGGTACATGTGTCTCTTTCAATTCTGGGCATATACCCTGAGAAAACCATAATTCAAAGAATATAGGACCTAAAACATCATGGGATGTCTTATTGGTATATTGGTCAAAACTAAGCATGTTCTGAATAGTGTTCCCTGGTATGTAAGATGTTAATAAGTGCTTTGCAGAGAGAGAGAAGGAATGAGATCTGTGGTCAAAAAAGTTTTAATGATTTTCCTCTTGAAAATATGATATTTTCATGGGATTACTGTTTTGTGGCTTTAAAAGGATACTAGCAATCGAGATATAATATATTGCTCTTTTTTTTTTTTTTAGTTTCAGTATCTAACATGCATGTTAGCTCATTTACATACATCATATGCTTACATGCATTAGCTAATTTTTTTCTCCCAAACATGAACCCCCCTCCCACCTCCCACCCCACATCATCCCTCCAGATCATCCCCATACAACAGCCCCAAGCATCCTGCATTGAACATAGACTGGCAATTCATTTCTTACATGATAGTATACATATATTAAAATCACATTGTTATTTCAAAAATATTGAGAATTCCTATTTTCTTTATTTATAATAAGAATTCTTTTCTCACTATGAGCTTTTAAATTGTGGACTTGGGAAAAGTCACGTAAGAAATTATTTTATGATTCAGTTAGAATGGACACAAAGCTAACATTGCATTTTCTGAATGCCACATACAACAGACATTAAAGATTTCAACTGAAAAAGAAAATTAACAAGGTAGAGTTTCCTATGTTTGCTTTCAAATAATTTTAAACTGAAGTACTTAAGATATCATTTTAGTTTTCCTACCAGAAAAGAATATGATTCTTCTTTCTCCACATGGATTGCTACGTTACTTGGGAATTAAGCAAATGAGAAAAGGAAAGACATTCTTTTAAATCAACTGGTTATTTTTCTTTCTAATAAAAACGGGTTAATCTCAACATTGTAAAAGATTTAGATGTTCTTATTTTCCTTTAACAATTACCAGTTAGGATATTCATTATTTCCCTTCAACTTACTGAGTAAGTTGCCTCTACGACAGCACTTTCCCTATACACATTAGGAAAATCTTGCATAAAGGAACACTGACCTGACCCTCATTCCAACTCCTGGTGGCTGTCGGATCACAGGTGTTCAGGCCTGTACCCGCTTCACTCTGGCTGCAACTAAATGAAGTCAGTTATCCTAGTGAAAGCTAACCAGGTGATCATTTACGACATCTGGCTTACCAGCTGTTTCCCAGTGTGGGACTGTTTTGAATTGATGGAAAGGTTCTATATGTGTACTCTCAATAAGATAGCCACTAGCGATGTGTAGCTACCAGCCCTTAAAATGTGGCTATGGAATTTTAAATTTCACCTCAGTTTATGTAAATTTAAGTAGCCACACATGGCTGGTAGTTATATTGGAACATGCATGATAACTTTGCATTAGCAGTGTGCAGCTGTGAGCCAAACGTAAATATGAGCCTTTCAATTTTTTCTAGTTTTATTGAGAAATAATTGACATGCATCACTATATAAATTTAAGGCATACATCATGATGATCTGATTTATATATATTGTGAAATTATTACAATAGGGTCAGCTAATGTCCATCATCTCACATAACTAAAATAAAAAGAAATTAAAAAAGAAAAAAATTTCTCCTTCTGATGGGAACTCTTAGCATTTACTCTCTTAACAATTTTCCTCTATCAGATAGTATAGTCATCATGTGGTACATTACATTCCTGGTACGTACTTTATTTGGAAGCTTGTACCTTTTGATCACCTTCCTCTAATTTCCATTCCCCTTTTCTTCCACGCCTGTTAGCCACAAGTCTGATCTCTGTCTCTGATTTTGTGAATCTTTTAAAAAATGAAACACTTTAGTATATAATGGTATAATTTGAAAAACATCACTGAAATTAGTACGT
This sequence comes from Oreotragus oreotragus, assembly GCA_006410675.1. Taxonomy (NCBI): domain Eukaryota; kingdom Metazoa; phylum Chordata; class Mammalia; order Artiodactyla; family Bovidae; genus Oreotragus; species Oreotragus oreotragus. The sequence continues at coordinate 199,517 of SJYX01019071.1, read as the reverse complement.
GGTCTATATTTATTCTTCTAGATTTTAAAATCCATAAAGTAGAATCATACCATAAATGCTGTTCCACAGCATGTATTTCTTTTAACTTATGTTCACCATTTTTCTATCTTAGTACATGGAGATCTTTACAGCTGAAGTGAAAGTGTTGGTTGTTCAGGCGTGTCTGACTCTTTGGGACCCCATGGGCTGCAGCCTGCCGGGCTCCTCTGTCCATGGGACTCTCCAGGCAAGAATAGTGGAATGGGTTGCCATTCCCTTTTCTAGGGGATCTTTCTGACCCAGGGATCGAACCCTGGTTTCCTGCATTGCAGGCAGATTCTTTACCCTCTGAGCCACCTATTATTTCTTTGTAACTATAAGGATCTCTATCTTAGTACATAGAGATCTTTACAGTTACATGAGCTGATATATTCTGATTGACAGGAATATTCAAGAACCAGAATAAAAAAGGATAAGTAGGTACAAACTCAGGAGAGCTCTGAGTGGTAGGCAGAGGACATCAACCTTTGATTGTATACTTAAAAGGAAATAACTGAAGGATTTTGAGCAGAGAAATGGTGCCATCAAACCTGTCACTGAAGAGAGGGCGACCTTGACAGGAATCCGTATGGGACTGGACCAGAGACCCTTGGTAGACAAATCAGAGCTGGTGCAAAGGTTAGATTACAGGTCAGTTTCCGGGTACTCAGAGTACCAGTTATACCGGAGTGCTCTCACATCTCCAGAGCAAGCTCACGAAATCCTATTTAGCACTCTCCCTCACAAAGGAATAAAAGTAAAATGCTGTCTGTTGTAAATTTAGTTTTTAAATACTATTGTGAAGATATAAAGTAATTCATTCGAACCCCAGGTGGCTCAGAGGTTAAAGCATCTACCTGCAATGCGGGAGACCTGGGTTTGATCCCTGGGTCGGGAAGATCCCTTGGAGAAGGAAATGGCAACCCACTCCAGTATTCTTGCCTGGAGAATCCCATGGACAGAGGAGCCTGGTGGGCTACAATCCACGGGGTCGCAAAGAGTCAGACACGACTGAGCGACTTCACTTAACTTAAACTTTCATAGATAAACTACTACATGATAGATATTAAAGAAATAGCAGTGCACAAAATCAAGTCTCTATCCACATGGGGAAGGCAGTAAAAAGAGTAGATTTGGGGGCTGGCATTTTGAACATATAAATTTTGAGATGCCTATTAGACATTCAATAGAAATGTCAAGGAGGGGTCAGCTATATAAGTTGGAGATGTATTTTGGGAGTCAAGGTATGTGATCATCTAGTTAGTGATCAGTTGCTCAGTTGTGTCTAACTCTGCCATCACATGGATTGTAGCCCACCAGGCTTCCCTGTCCATGTAATTTTCCAGGCAAGAATACTGGATTGGGTTGGCATTTCCTACTCCAGGGATCTTCCAGACTCAGGGATCAAACCTGCATCTCCTGCATTGGCAGGTGGATTTTTTACCACTGGACCACCAGGGAGCCTTAGTTAATGAGCATACATAGAGGAAAGAAGAGTCCAGGAAATGTGATGAATGAGCAAAGGCAAATGAAGTAGGTGATGACAAGGGTAGGATTGGAGGGAAAGTAACAGTGAGCCAAGGACAAGACTGTGGGAGGTGTGGCGGTCCAAGACTTTATGTAAGGGCATCCAGGAGGCAATGAGAGGAACTGACTGATAGAGTGAGGCTTCACACTGAATGACTTTTTTTTTTTCCTTGAAGTATAGTTGATTTATAATGTAGTGTAAGTTTCAGATGTACAGCAAATTAATTCAGAGGTGTGTGTATGTGTATATATATATATATATATATATAAAACCATGTGTACAGGACCCACATCTTCACTTCAAAATGCAGAGGACTTAAACCCACCCCTCCATCCCCAACCAGGCTTCCTTTTCCCTGTGTTTTTAAAGAAATAAGAAAATGCGAGGAAAACTGTTTCAATTCAGCAGAGCTAGAAATGATAAAATCATGGCAAATGTGCCATAATTATGACTGATAGCACTAGTTATTCTTGGGACTCTTTCCTATTGAACCCAGTTGGGTCTTCAGATCATTTTCCACACAGCACTCAGTCATTACCAGTTGACTGGAACTAGGCTACCCCTGATGTCAGATATGTGGCTTGGGTCCTGAAATAGGTTAGACTGCCATGAGGTTTTCAGTACATGCTTGAATGATATCTGTGTGCTTTCAAAGGACTCCACGTTCCTGAGACAAGCAAACTCTGGTTCCAGAGTTTCCTGTCCAGAGGAGAGGTATGTGACAGGCAATCCAGCATGGGCTATCACCAGACATTTGTTCATCAATCATTTCTTTGAATCTGGAGAAAGGCAGTAATTTCAGTAAAGATGGCTACCTCTTGTCCCAGGTAAGACTCCAATTGTGTCAGCTAAGAGTGTTGACTGATGCAATCATGGTAATTCAACCAAATCCAGAGCACTGAATGGAACAGAGATTGTTTTTTTCTTCCCGCTAATGTTAGGTTAAGTTGTCCCCAAACATATTTCATTAGGAAGAGGTTATTATACCCCTCTAACAATCCTAGGACCACTTTTCAATTTGAGTCTTGGCCTAGGAGAAGCTTTCTTTACCTTGTTTTTGGAAGGAATGTCCAGTTACATGGTCAACCACATAATCCCAGAGCTTTGAGTTTACTTAAACGATTTCATCTAGAGAAGCAGACACTGAGAAGATACAGCATTTTTGTTCTTATGTTCTCTCTAAATTGAACTAAGATAAGAACAGGCATTAAGCTGCTTAGAGATTTGAATTAGAGGAACAATTATTTTAATACACGTGATAGGAGAAAGGCTTTCAGAGCTTTTAATCTCCTGATTCTTATGAAAAACTGTCACTTTTTGGATATCCATGCCTGATTGCAGGTTCTGCGAAGCAATCTAAGCCTCCTTTTCTCACTTTTATCCTCTGGGTTGATTTTTGTTCCTTTTGAAAACAACTGTTCCATTTGAAAACTTTCTGAACACAGCACAATGCATAATCTGTATCATTTAGCACTCTAAATACTCTGCCATTATACTAGGGGGCTTATGACTGAGCATGTCTTGTCAATGGAAATTTATTCAGTGAGATGTGAAATTACTTTAGAAGACACATTTAGAGCATTTGATTTGAGCCAGGCATGCTGAGCTGAAAACGTTCAGGAAGTTAGTTATATTCTTAAGTAGTTAATAATTGTTCACCATAAGCTATCTTTTCATTCTTGACTGCTGCCTCTGTCTTCTGACCCCATGAAACAGCCAGTAGAAGGTAGCGAATCTAGGATATGAAAGATCATTTCAGTGGTGTCTTCACATTTTCACGACAGAAAAATGTGAATGTTAGAATGTTATAACTAGAGTGTGCAGTCAGGGTGCTGGTTTGGGCTCCACCAACTGATACCTTATACCTTACATCATCAGTCTCTTACTGGGTCCAAAAGTAGTTTCCATCAGTACTGCTGTATCAGCTAATCCAGGCTAAGCCCCACCCCTTCCTAGGCACAGGCTCTCTGTTTTCTACAAAGTAGGACAGAGTCTCTATTCTCTGGGGATCAGGAAAAATATTTTTAGCTGGATATATTGAAGAAGAGGTTATACTCACTCATAAAGATAGAGCGGTATGGGAGACAGAATAGTAATAATCGTGCTATTTTAATTCCTGAATATAGTCTAATGAGCACTCTGGGTCTGGGAGACCATGAAGAGTCAGGGCAGGAGGCTAAAAAGTCCATGGGGATTGTGAACACTGAACAGCTATTGTGCTCCCAGAGCGTGGTATCTGGTAGGTGCTCCATGCATCCTTTACAATAAATGGATGAAAGTCAGAGGAGAATGGTGAGATCCAGACTCTAGCCAATGGCTGTCGATCCACAGACCACCACACTTATAGTTCTCTCAAGTGCCTCAGGACAACCATTAGCAACAAGCAATGCCTTCGTAAGTGCCATGTAATCTAAACCCCAGCAGAAATGGAAAACACTTTCTCACATAAATATCTCTTTAGATTCCCTTCCTTTCCCTATGATGGCTGTAAACATCCTCCTCTTGGAGGTCCCAGTGAAGGACAGATTGATATAAATACCCAGTTAGGTCATGTAGAAGCCTGCTGTTCCTAAGTTGCATCAGTCGTGTCCGACTCTGTGCGACCCCATAGACGGCAGCCCACTAGGCTCCCCTGTCCCTGGGATTCTCCAGGCAAGAACACTGGAGTGGGTTGCCATTTCCTTCTCCAATGCATGAAAGTGAAAAGTGAAGTCATTCAGCTGTGTCTGACTCTAGCGACCCCATGGACTGCAGCCTACCAGGCTCCTCCATTCATGGGATTTTCCAGGCAAGAGTACTGGAGTGGGTTGCCAGTGCTTTTTCCATGTAAAGTAGCATGCTTCACATGCTGCTGCTAATTTTGCTGGATGGGCAAGAGGTTTTATAAGCTGGCCTCAGTTTCCTTTTCCTTCTTCTGAGTCAATTGGTACCACATTTACAGTATTTGAGATTTTTGTCACTGAATGTCATTTTCCTCTAGAGTTCGGTGTTTATACAAAGTTTTCCTTGTTTTTAAAATTTTGGAAGGGATATGGGAGAGGTGATTAAGAGAGTTGTGGACAAGTAGCTATTTGATCCAGGGATAAGACGGTTATAGTTTCAAATAATCTAATACAATCTTGTTTATCTAGTCTTTCCTTGTTTGAATTTTTCATTTATTTAAAATAACTTAGCAGCTTAATATTCTTTGCCCCTTTCCTCATATTTTGAGCCTATGTCAACATGTGTAAATTGAAAACTAACTGGGGAAGTTCCTTGGTTTACATACTGTTATTTCTCTGGATCATGGGATTAGAGACAGTGGGAATTGGAAGACACTTTACAGCTTAGCCAGTTTCTTTACCAATGAGGGAAGTGAGGCTCAGACAAGCTAAGAAACTTGTTTGAGATAACAGAATAAGTTATCCAAATACTCTGGATCAGCACATAGCACAGTGAGTTCTTATTGTTTTTTTTTTTTAATTTTTATTTTTACTTTATTGTACTTTACTGTATTGGTTTTGGCATACATTGACATGAATCCGCCACGGGTGCACATGAACTCCCAAACATGAACNCCATCTTATTAGAACTGATTCAAATGTATTCTTTTTAATGGCTGAGTAATACTCCATAGTGTACATGTACCACAGCTTTCTTATCCATTCGTCTGCTGATGGACATCTAGGTTGTTTCCATGTCCTGGCTATTATATAAACAGTGCTGCGATGAACATATTGTTTGGTATTTTTGATATGTGTAAAATTAAGAGTTTGGGAATAATATACACATACTCTCTATATAAAATACACATTACTATATATGATAACTGCAAAGACCTGCTTATTGTATAGCATAGGTACCTACCTAATATATTCAGTATCTTGTAATAACCTATAATGGATAAGAATCTAAACAAAATGAGTAACTCAATCACTTTGCACTACACCTGAAACTAACACAACATTGTAAATTCACTATATATCTATTTAACTGAATTATAGTTTAGACACATAATTATGTGAACATATTAATGCCATAGACACTTCCCATATACAGTTGACCCTTGAACAATCTGGTTTTGAACTATATGGGTCCACTTAAACCCAAATTTTCTTCATTACGTGATCCATGGGTTGGTTGAATCCTCAAAAGCAGTAGATATGGAGGAAGTGCTGATATGGAGTGCCTATTATAATTTACACACAGATTTTTCAACCGTGCAGTGAGTCGGCTCCCTAACCCTGTGCTGGTTAAGGGTCAACTGTATGTGCTCTAATCTCAATCTATTGGATCCTATTGCAGCCCCAACCTGATGGTCTCCCAAAGAGGCCACTGTTTCCTGAATTTTATATTTTTCATTTCTTTGCACATCTGTATGAGTACCTTAAATATAGGTAGGTACATATGTGTGTATGTTCACACACAGCCTATTTATGTTTTTTTGCACTGTCATTTTCCTGGCTTGAAGTGGTTTTTAATAAACTCTGGACACTAATCTCTTATTAGATACACATAAAAAATATTCTCCAGTATTTCTTTTTATATTAAAAAATTTATTTTTTAATTGAAGGATAATTGCTTTACAGAATTTTGTTGTTTTCTGTCAAACATCAACATGNTTTTTTTGCACTGTCATTTTCCTGGCTTGAAGTGGTTTTTAATAAACTCTGGACACTAATCTCTTATTAGATACACATAAAAAATATTCTCCAGTATTTCTTTTTATATTAAAAAATTTATTTTTTAATTGAAGGATAATTGCTTTACAGAATTTTGTTGTTTTCTGTCAAACATCAACATGAGTCAGCCCTCCCATTGACATCTTTTGATGAATACAATTTCCTGGTTTTCGTATTTCTTTAGTATGGTTTTTCAATACATCAAATGTATATTTTATTGTATGTCAACATAGAAATGAGATTATCTTCAAATTATAGGGATTTGATATGTACAAATGATTGTCCTAGCCAATCATATATCTAGAGGTTTATTGGTTATAACTTCTTTATGATAATTAATTCAAGTCACATTAGTAATTGAGAAATATGATTTTGTGTACCTGTTATGCCCTATGGCTTTCATTTTCCGCTTGCCCCACAATTCATATGCAATATTTATCAATTTTCAGTTAATTTTGATATTCTTATAAGGCATGGGATTATTTATAGGTAACCTATCAGATCAATGTGCTGTAATCCATGAAAAATAATTAAAAAATAAATTACCTGAAGTGAATGTAGGAGGAAAAATCTGCCATGTAACTTAGTTCAGTGTATCTAAGAAAGGAAAGGTTGAGTTTGGCCAGACATGAACTCATAAAAATAAATTAAGATTTCAAGATGAAGCAGACATGGGTCTAAGACATGAGAAGCTAAAAGAGAAATCAGTCTAGATCATTAAAGTTCTCACAAGTGAAGCTGTAATGAGAAAGAAGAGGAGAAACAACTGAAAGAAACTCTCTGAGTTGTATGGGAGCTCTCTGAGGAGGCCAGATTTGGCAATATATACAAGATGAAAGAGAGCTAACTGAGACCAATATAAGACAGCGAATCTCTCTCTTGTTTTCTTTCCATTTTATTTTTTAAAAATTGGAGTATAATTGCATTACAATGTTGTTATTTTCTGCTGTACAACAATGTGAATCAGTCACGTGTGTGTGTGTGTGTGTGTGTGTGTGTGTGTATCCCCTTCCTCTTGAACTTCCCCTTCCCCCACCCATCCCACCCCTCTAGGTCATTACAGAGCACCCAGCTATA
>SJYX01019071.1:127395-185974 GCA_006410675.1 Oreotragus oreotragus | reverse complement strand
GGATTGGGGGCAGGAGGAGAAGGGGACGACCGAGGATGAGATGGCTGGATGGCATCACGGACTCAATGGACGTGAGTCTGAGTGAACTCTGGGAGTTGGTGATGGACAGGGAAGCCTGGCCTGCTTCAATTCATGAGGTTGCAAAGAGTCGGACACGACTGAGCGACTGAACTGAAGTTTAATGTAACATGAGAGCCTTCATAAGGAAATGAAGAGCCAAAGAAACAGCCTTGAGTGTTATACTCTAGGGCTTGGTGAGGTGCACAGCTGAAGAGGAATCTGATAGGTTAAGAAGTATGAGGTAATTGCAGGAAACAGGGGAACTTAGCAAGACCTGTTAAGATTATTCTCAGCTTCCCTTGTCTTCAGGGAGAAGGATGCTCTTTTTCTCGGTGTAGGAAGAGCACCTTTCACATGAGTATTCCTTGGTCTGTTTCAGGGAAGAAGTGTGAGGAAGGGCAGGTCAGTTAGGTCAGAAGAAGCCTTGCAGCGTCTACCTGGGTCAGTCTCAACGTTTCTTCCTGTAGTGCTTCCACTCCCAAATCAAGAAGCCCAAGACGCATAAAAAGGCCACATGAAGGTGCTGGTGGTGCCTGCACAGAGCTGAGCTCTCTGTGCTTTGCAGCAGATTCCCACTAGCTATCTGTTTTACACAAGATAATGTATAAATGTCAATAATAATCTCCCAATTCATTCCACCTTCTCCTGCCCTGCAAGTAAGTTCAAAGTTCATCAGTACCATTTTTGTAGATTCCATGTATATGTGTTAATATATGATACTTTTCTTGCCTGTTTTATAGTTAAAAGATGGCAATACCCTTCATGATTGGCTTCCTAGACAGCAAAATTAAGGCTGCAAATAAAAGGGAGAAAGGGAAAGGGAGTTACATAGAGAGCACTAGGAATCTTGATTTTATGTCTGCCCAAAGAGAAGGGCCTGAACTTAATGGGATGACAGACTTCCTACGAAGGTCCAATTGGTCTTGTGAGACATTTGCTGCTTAAAAAGCCTCAGTCTAAGTTGACTAATTTCTCAACATTGTTGGAAGCCCTCATCTAATGCTGCTTGCTTAAGAATGTGTGGACTGAGCAGGGGAGATCTAACAATTTCCAGGCATTTGTGAAGGTAGCCTTGAGACTGGATCTTCTTGGAAACATTTAAATCACACTATCATAGAAGTTGAATTGGCCTCTTGCTTCCTGTACTAAGTTCAAAGACGACTTTTTTTTTTTGACCTAGGATTTGAGACTTAATTTTGATAGTAAGAGGATCCTTTAAAGAGCGGAAAATAAAGATGTGATCAGATTAAAGTTCTGGAAAGATTTCTGTGCTGTATGGAGCCTGGAAAAAGATTGTTGACCATATCAGAGAGAGTAAAGATGACCATTTTAATAGTGTATTGTGGTAACCATGAGGGTATATATGTGTGTATGAGAGCGAGGAGGTAACAGTTAGTACATAATTTGAAAATAGGAATTTTATAATCTACTGGCGTACTTGCTTGCTCGGTTGTGTCTGGCTTGGAGACCCCATGGACCATAGCCCTCCAGTCTCCCATGTTCATGGAATTTTTTAGGCTTGAATACCAGAGTGGGTTGTTATTTCCTTCCAGGGGACCTTCCCAAACCAGGGATTGAATCCACGGCTCTTGTGTCTCCTGCTCTGGCAGGCAGATTCTTAACCACTGTGCCACCTGGGCATTCTGTCCTAAGTCTTTGCCCCTTTGACTTCACATTTACAGAAACATTGCCTCTTCTCTAACAGCTGGCGTCTCTCTTCCTGAGGAAGAGGAGAATGCCAGAGGAAGAGCATAGTCTTTCTGTTCAAACACCGAAGAAGTAGACTTGCTGCAGCAAAGGAAGGGAAGAAACTGCCCAATATTTTGAAAGCTGCAAAGTTTTTCCAGAACATTCTGCCAGAATTGTTCAAGGGTTGCTTTGATAGGTGGTGTGTTCTCTGCCACTAGGAAAAACCAAGCACTTACTCAATGGAGACGACATTAGAAGGGATTCATGTAAATCTGGAGCATTATTAGAGTCTCTTTATAGAATTCAGGCATAAATACTGAAGATACAGGGAGATAAATAAGAAGGTATTCAGAAGGACTGTTCCCATTAAATATAAACGTAATGTAACACGAATTACATTACTGTAATCAAATGTTAGTTCTGGTTCACATTTTATCAGGTATAAAGCTCTACTGATACTTTTAAAATTGTTTTTTTAATACAGCCAGCCAAGCATGAAATACCTTCTAGCTGCTTTAGTAAAGACTAATAGAGGAAATTACACTAATGAGAGGCTAATAAAGCAGACACAGGTGATCCAAGAAGTACTTGTCCTTTTCAGACAAGGCTGGTGAATAGTATGTTTCTTTTACGTGAGGGGGTTCTCTTCTCATTGTCCATAGAAAGGTTTTGGGAAATTTATCAGTAGGGGGCATTGGTGTTCTATCAGCAGAAGCACTTGACTCAGAGACTAAGTGCTCTTGGTAATGCTGAGCATTTTTAAATGATCACAAATCAAAGCAGAGAGAGAAACTATTTTTCTTAGAAAAATCCACATAGAAATGTCATCTGTTTCAAATGAAACTTAATGAAATAAAAGCACAGCATGTACATATTTGATTTTTCTAAGATAAAGATGCTGGAGGCCTTTTTTTTTTTTTGGTGAGAGAAAGGGTGAAAAAACTGTCACAGCAGCTGCAGATTCAGCATTTCCAAGTCCTGGGAATTGGGAAGACAGCTGAATTGACATCATGGTGAACTAGCATCACTAATGCTTACAGCTCTCAGTTAGCTGTAATGAGTGAAATGAAACAGTTCTTTCTGTGTTAGAAACTACTCTGATACAACAAATACTTGTCTGTTTTGCTCTCTCCCCTTTTATTGGCACAGGCAAAGTTTCCAAGTCCTGGGAATTGGGAAGACAGCTGAATTGACATCATGGTGAACTAGCATCACTAATGCTTACAGCTCTCAGTTAGCTGTAATGAGTGAAATGAAACAGTTCTTTCTGTGTTAGAAACTACTCTGATACAACAAATACTTGTCTGTTTTGCTCTCTCCCCTTTTATTGGCACAGGCAAAGGCACGTAATTATGAAAGGAATTGGGAAAGGAAAATATTTAGATTTGGAATGCACAGTAGATGAGATAAAGAGCCGCCTTTCTCCACACTAACACATTCACAAGCCCCACGTTTGGTCATGAATAGAGAGATTATTAAACACTAATAAAAATAAATGCAATTTTTGCACATCTACCATGACATAAATGCTAGGTGGCAGATATAATTACTTATGAATTATTATAGTTTCTAGAAACTTCTTATATCCCATTTTTCTGGATTCTCTATCCTCAAAATACTTTTAGCTTTATATATTAGAATTCTGGGACTTAAAATTTGAGATCTTAAGGAATAACACAAAGGGAGGATACATTAAAACATACCTGTGCATGCCTATGGCTTTCTCTGATTCAGTTCTATTTGAAGCATAGGAAAACTGCCTAATTCCTACCTGCCCTTAATGCTCATTCAGATTTTCATCTTCATTCAACCCTTTCTAGGTATATGGCAGACAAAGACTAGGTACTCCTCTATAAAACTAACCTTAGCCCCTGGGGCCATCCTCTGAACTCCTGGAACATGCGTTTCTAGTCGGACATATTTTTCTCAGTTTAATAAACCCTTATAGCATATCTTTCTGATGCTGCCTATAATAACTGACAGGAAAACAGCACGACTCTAAAAGAGAGTGGTGTTTTTGCTTCACTTTGTTTTGGAATCACCAGCTTCTTTGTGTTTGGTGGTAAATAGCACCTGCTTTAGCCATCCAAGTGTTCTGAGTTGATTAAGAGAGCAAGAAGGTGTCAGAGATGGAGGGTCCTTTGTTATTTCTAAAGCCTGAGTTCGAGGATGTGGCTTAATTGGAGCCACTAATGCTGAGCCATAGTCTTAGATGGACTTAACCTACTCAGTAACAGACAGCTAGAAAACCTCAGTCTTTCCCCACATAGAAGGAACAGACTAGAACACACATTTCCTGTGGTATCTGGCTCCCACAGGAAAGGAAGGAGAAAGAAGCTGAGCCACACACGCCGAGGTCGTCTTCTAAACTCAATTATGGTGAAACTTCCACTCCAGGGCGGGGGTAACCCAAGGGGGAAGAGGGGCTAGACTTTATACCCTTACAGATAGCTATCCACACAGAAGGAAATACCCGGAGGGGGAAATGTGCTTCTGAGAGCATAAATCATCTCAATTTATTCTTGTTGGGCAGGGTGAATTGGATTTACCATAATGAAATTTATTATAAGTAAGAGAACTCTGCATCTATACCCTTATTCTTTAAACAGTCCACATTTCATCACCCCGATGAATACATCCTGGTTTTCTTCTGGAATGGCTTGACAAGAGACATGCTATGTCTGGACTTTCCTGTATTGAACCTTTTAAGGCATTTAATTTCTAGAGATAACTAGATCCTTTCCAGGGGAGGGAGGGGAGAAGTACACTCGCATCTGTAATAATCTCTGACAGTGTGACACGGAGCACTGATTTTTACAGCAGTAGCCAAAATTACAGTAATTAGAGAAAATATCCACATCTTTATAAACAGAGTGTTAACTGATTCAAAAGGAACTTAATGAGAACTTACGAGAGGAAGCGTACGTTTGCTGCTCAGTATTAAACATTAATTAGCGTCAGAAGGCAATAGTCAAGTTGCCTCTCCACTTCAGTCGCTTGGCAAGGCACAGAAATTGGAGAGGTTTTAGAATCTGCTGATTTTGCTGGCTGTGACCCTTCAACTAGATCCTCTAATTTTAGTCAGGTTTGATACTGAATTTTACTTCCTGTTAAAGATTATGTTAAAGTCTTACTGCAAAAACTGAGAGATGAAAACTTTCAAGTGCGTGGCATTTTAGATTTAGGCATCTTATTTTTTAAAAGTATTTTTAAATGCTGTCTTTATTGTTAAGATAGGTAAGTGGAGCCATATATGAAAGAGTATAATCCCAACTATGAAATAAAACATGCATAGAAAATACTAAGACATACATGACATTATTAGCAGTGGGTTGCTTTGAATGATTGACCAATGAATAATTTTTTTTCCTGTATTTTATATACATTGCTTTTATAAATGGAAAAGAAATATTTTAATTACTTAAAATATGATTATTCTCATACAGTTAAATCAGATCCCCGATACGGACTATAAGATCCAATAAGCTACACAGGAGAATTAGCTTTTTTCCCCTAAGACCCTGGGACCAGCAAATTTGATGCACTGGAAAATAACAAACACAGATAACAATTGATTCTTACACTGTACTTTTTTTTTGACTGAATGACTGCAGATACACTTTATTTTCATTTCAATACAAAATTATGCTTAAAAAGCAATATGTAATTGTGGCTTTGATCCAATATCAAACCACTGACCCAGTAACAAACAAGTCAAATTCCTGGAAGCAGACCTAATCATTTTTTCATTCTGAGTTAAGAACTGACTAATTTTGTTGGGCGAATCATGGAAATGACCTATTTGTCACATGAATCTCAGAGGCTGCAGTTCAAAAAAGTTTATATTGACTCCTAGGTAAATAATATAGTGACTTTGGGGGAGGGATCTGTTGCCATCTGATTTTATCAGCTCACTTATTTAGTACTTCTCCCCTGCAAATGTCCATTAACTTCCTAATTTTCCTACCCCACTAACTCACTGTCTCAAAGATTTAGGTCCAATCACGTTCTACCTCTACCCTGAGTTTACTATTTTACTCTTCTGGAGGATGACATCAGGAGAAGGCAATGGCACCCCACTCCAGTACTCTTGCCTGGAAAATCCATGGACAGAGGAGCCTGGTGGGCTGCAGTCCATGGGGTCACCAAGAGTCGGAGACGACTGAGCGACTTCACTTTCACTTTCATACATTGGAGAAGGAAATGGCAACCCACTCCAGTGTTCTTGCTTGGAGAATCCCAGGGACAGGGGAGCCTGGTGGGTTGCCAGATATGGGGTCACACAGAGTCGGACACGACTGAAGTGACTTAGCACAGAGGATGACATGCCCATTTTTCTGGCTAGCATTTATGATGAACTTAGTGGTTCTTCTCTTAAATAATCTCATCTCCTAAATATTATCACATCACCAGTAGTCCCACTGGAATTTATTAATACTGTTAATTTCAACCCCTGACTATTTTTCTTCTTTTGTGTTTAAATTCATTGACTAAATAGGCTTTATTTTCCCTTTCTACTTCCTTATTCTCTATCCTCTCCATTCAATTCTCTGTTTTATACACTTATTCTGTATAGTAATTGTTTTGTGTACTTATTCCTTCTTTGGAACAGTTTTTTTTCTCTCATTTTTTACTTTTTAAAAACTTTTTTACATTGCACTTTTAAGCATATTGTCAATCAGACCTCTAACTGAAATATTACATCCACTTAGGAAAAAATTGAAGAAACTAAGATCCAAAGAAAGGATTAGAACCTAGCTCTTTGCTTTCAAAATCCAGAGTTCACATGACTGCCCCTTTGTGACTGACCTGACTGATGGGCTTATGTTACACCTGGATGAGGGTCCTACGGTGGGTATGAGGGAAAGAGAATTAGCGATATGATTTTTTCATCATTTACCTTGTTTTGCCTGTACTCTTCAGTAGGTTGGGAGCTCCTTGGTGGAGCATGTGTGTGGATGCATGAGTCTCATGGAACAGAGCAAAGTGCTCCAAACAGTATTGCCCCTTGAGTCCGTTGAACTGACCCGAGTTGAGAGCAGAAGCAGCAGCAAAACTGAAAAGCTAGAAACAACCACACCTTCTAAATAACCCTGGGGTCTCCTGTCTTCATTAGACCAAATGAAGAATGCACAGGTTTGGGGTATTTTGTTTTTCTTTTATCTCAAAATTGAGTTATGTGTAGCTCGAGCTCAGTTCAGTCGCTCAGTTGTGTCCCACTCTTTGCAACCCCATGGACTGCAGCACATGAGGCTTCCCTGTCCATCACCAACTCCCAGAGCCTGCTCAAACTCATGTCCATCATGTTGGTGATGTCATCCAACCAATTAATCCTCTATCATCCCCTTCCCCTCCAGGCTTCAGTCTTTCCCAGCATCAGGGCCTTTTCCAATGAGTCAGCTCTTCGCCTCAGGTGGCCAAAGTATTGGAGTTTCAGCTTCAGCATCAAGCCTTCCAATGAATATTCAGGACTGATTTCCTTTAGGATGGATGGGTTGGATCTCCTTGTAGTCCAAGGGACTCTCAAGAGTCTTCTCCAACACCACAGTTCAACAGCATCAATTCTTCAGAGCTCAGCTTTCTTTATAGTCCCACTCTCATATCCATACATGACTACTGGAAAAACCACAGCTTTGACTAGATGGACCTTTGTTAGCAAAGTAATGCCTCTGCTTTTTAATATCCTGTCTACGTTTGTCATAGGTTTTCTTCTAAGGAGCAGGCGTCTTTTAATTTCATGGCTGCAGTCACCATCTGCAGTGTTTTAAAATAAATCACATCTCTCTCTCTTTTTTTTTTTTTTAAAGTCTGTTAATATCTGATTTTGAGCCACCATCACCCTGGGCCACAGGAAACTTATTTGTAACTACTACGACTCCCCTACCAGATCTTAGTGCATCAGATAAGCCTCTGGGGTGGGTGGTGGTCTATACTGGGTAGCCCTGAAGCCCACAGTATCCAGCTCATACAGTTCCTTTAGGCTCTGGGGCTCTGCTCTTCTGTGTCACCGTTAGGGCACAGGCATCTTTGCTGGGGCTTGGAGCCCCAAGGTCCAGCCTTCTTTGGTGTCCCACGTGGTCCTCACCTGTGAGGTCTTGCCAACTCACAGAAGTCCTGCTATGCAGTGAGACACTTGTCCCTAGCTAAAGACCCACACATTCTGTTTCTCTCTTCCACTCTGAGGGAATATTCTTCCTCCTCATCTGTCTCTCTGCTGGCCCTCTAAGACCTCCCTTCTTCCCAGTCCAGCCAGGTCTTCTAGCATAATCCCTGTAAGGGGTACAAGCTCTGATAAAAGATAAGAGCCAGTAAGTTTAAGTAGCTTCAGGTCTTTTTCCCCTGGCATATGCCCCTGTGATTAACAAGGCATATGGAGCCCCAGGCTACTTGTGTGGTACTGGAACAGAATGGGATGAGGGGGTTTGTGTGTGTACATGAGAGGGAGGAGAAAATGTCTCAGGACGCTGTTCTACCCCATCAGCAACATGTTTCCAAGAAGTTTACTTTTAGAAAAAGCTACCGTCTTACCTGCCCTGAGTACAAACGTATAAGTCATCAGGTCAGAGAGTAGACTTGGGAAATGAGGTTGTAAGAGATGAAAAGCCTCTCCTCTCTGGAGGAAGAGCACTGAACTGAGAGTAGGAGCCTTGGGGCTGAGTCTCACTTCTCTCACTAAACTTCCTGTGTGACTCTGGACAACTTTCTTTCTCTGGGTCTCAGTTTCCCCAGTTGCAAAAATAAGTGATCTTGAGGGGTTGATCCACAAGACCCTCCAGGCCCCAAGATTTGCATCTGGTGTAGTGTAACTGGAGTGGGTCTATCATTTTTATAAAAGCACCTTAATACACTGTGTATAATATTTGGCACTCTTAAATTCTATTGTTTGGCTAGACAGGTACAGGGGACAATGAGGGAGCCATGGGGTGCAGGAAGCTTCCAAAGGTGACTGCCGCATGTGAGCAAGCATGGACTGTGAGAGGTCATGTCCAGAGCATCTCACTCCCACTGACTGCTGCAAGCCCTTCTGTCACGGCTCACTTCTAGTATCTTCACCACATGCTCTCTCCTTAGTTTCAGGTGCACAGGCAAATTTTGCAATTGGGATGAGAGGTTCTGGAAACCTAGGAGTTGATGGGTGAATCCTTGTATGGTCTAGGGCTAGCTCTTGCTTTGGGGTGGGTTGTGTGGGACCAGAATGAGCCCATAAGCCCTGCAGAGCCAAGCGAGGCATGGCTCTTGTTAAATCTGTCTACAGGGACTTCTATTTTTGGAAAACTACCATGTGAGTACTGATAATATTTCACTTCACAAATGGCCCATAAACATTAAAGATGTCATGTGCTTGAAAGGAAATGACTTAATGATTCTTTTCACTTAAGGAAGAATTGCTGGTAAAATTCATTCCCCAAATGACTCCAAAAGACATTCTTAAACTGGTACAAATTCAGGCCCCACATGCTAACCTAGTTTTTTACATCCACAGATCTTCTCCATGGTGTCTGTAAATGCCCACCCTAGGCTGTCCACAGGCCCTTGGATAGAGCCCACTGTGCATTTTTTCCTCCCAAGTAAAACTGCCACCAGTTTACCCTCTTTATACACAAGAAATAAAACATTCCCCCAAAGACTCAATGACAGAGGCCTGGGGCTTCCCACGTGGCTCAATGGGTAAAGAATATGCCTGCAATGCAGGAGACAGAGGCCTGAACATTAGTAACTTTGGGTTCAGCAAGAAAGGAAAACGCTTGTCATCAAAATGGAATCTTCTAATTATGTTTCCCTTCATCAATGAAAATGAATGCTTAAAACTCAATAGTACATTGTATCTTTTTGCATATGGCCCTGGAATCCTCACTATTTTCCTGGCAGAACATTTTTAACAAAACCTTGTTATTGTATAACCATCAACAATAGCAAAGACATTTTACCACCTAATTTGTATAGCAAATTCTTTTTGCAGAATCTTTCTCATTTGTCCAGCTTCTTACATTTGTCAATTGTCAGAGGCTAAAAGCACAATAGCAACTTTTTATCATACCTCAAAATAGCTCTACTAAGGTGGTGAGAGGCTTTGCTATTTCATCCTTGTAAGACCAGAGGAGATTTAGGCCCAGATATCAACCTGCAGGTTCCCACACATTAATAGGAACAGGAGAGGAATTAGGAGAGGGGTATCATCTTATGTAAGTTGTTGGAAAAAATGTAAAAATACCAACTAAAAACTGACTGGCTGTTTTTTTCCAATGATGAAGTACTGGTTTGGTTATATACATTTAGGTATTATATGTTTCACACATTCATACAGAATTTTCTTTAAATGGACAGAAGTAAATGGTGTTTCACTTTTCATCCAATCAACTTTAGAATTGCCATGTCATTTCTCAGAATAGCTGAGATTACCTCAAAATATAGCAAAAGTTTCTCACTCTGTCTTAAATGCATTTTCCAATACTTGTAGGTGGCAGGTCAGGTGGAAAACAGACTTTCTCTGCCGCCCCACTAGTTGGGATGTGCTTGGTTGGTCAATCATGTCTGACTCTTTGTGACCCCATGTCCTGTGGCCCACCAGGCTCCTCTCTCCATGGGGATTCTCCAGACAATAATACAGGAGTGGGTTGCCATGCCCTCCTCCAGAAGATCTTTCCAACCCAGGGATCGAACCCAGGTCTCCAGCATTGCAGGCAGATTCTTTACCCGCTGAGCTACCGGAGATGGACAATCCAAGGCTTAAGGCCCTGACACTTTACTTAGAACTCACTAGAGGTTCCTGTTGGGTGCAGGTGAATTAGTAAAAGGATTAAATAATTGGGGAGGGAGGTGTCTCAGAACATGATGGACGGGCTTCATGAAAGTTCTGGAAATTCTGTTTTTGGATGTCATGCCCAGCACTATTATCTACCAAGCAACTGGTTCCCATGCATATTCAGGGGGCACTTGCCCCCAGTAGCTGGCGTGCTCTAGAGCAGGGGTCACCAACCCCTGGGCCATGGAGTGGTACTGGTCTGTGACCTGTTAGGAACTGCGCTGCCTAGCAGGAAGTGAGCAGTGGCCGTGCCAGTAAAGCTTTATCTGCCATTCCCCATCGCTCTCATCGCCTGAATCAGCCCCCCTCCCCCAACCCCTCTGTGGAAAAATTGTCTTCCACGAAACCAGCCCCTGATGGCAAAAAAGGTTGGGGACTGCAGCTCTAGAGTGTTAACTTCCATATTGTCTTAGAAACTGGCATTTTGAGCATAACTCAGGCATTTCAGAGGCAGAAATACGGTGTTTCCATCTAGGACTACAGCTTGTGATCCTTTAGTAGTGGAATATTCGCAGACACAGTCTCACATAGAGCTCCAGTAGTAGAAGCAGGTGCAGGGGAGGCGCCAGGGAGAAGTGGTGGAGGGGGAACCCACAGGCATCCTCCTCATTCTTTTGTGGCTTTTGTGACCCTCTCTCAGGCCTAGTTCTCTGCAGAACCCAATCCGAGGACTTCTGCCCTAGGCTGTCTGCACAACAAGCCAGATCGTACACAGTTGACTGTCATCTCTAAGACACAGAATGGAGAAAACTAGCTATGTGCTTTTGTGTCACCCTGCTGTATACTATGGATCATGGGCAAAGGAATGATTTAACTCACAACCTGTTCAAAGTTTACACGGGTTTAGGATGACAGATATAAGGTATACGTAGAGACTGAGGTGCGTAGAGGGTATGTCGCGTTTTGATGTGCCTAAAGGTGATATTCTTGCCAGAGCTGAAAGAAATCCACATAATCCCTACCCTATGAGATGAAGAATACACCCAAGTGTTATGGCTATGTTAGCTTTTCAAGATAACCCAGGAATGAGCAAATACTCTTCCTGTTTGTTCTATTCCAGATGCAGAATTTGAATTTCAGCAAAGCCTATGTGTATTGCTGTACCACCTTTCTCTAGCAGCAATTCCTTTGGGGCCCACCAACCTGGAGGCAGAGCTGAGACTCCCTGTGATAGGACTGGCATGCACACTGCCTGCTCACCTTCGTCATCAAATGCTGCTTTGATTCCCACTGTTGCCACAGGGCTGCCCCAGCCCCCACTAACTTCTCTGGGGACTCAGCGTCACTGCCTAAAGAAGTCTTGCCCTGCACTCCAGTTGAAGAAACTTCTTCACCATTCCTGCAGATGCTCTCGTTATTACATGTTGGTGCTGATTTGTAGGTACTGTGTGGACCACTGAGATGACTAAGGCTCTTCTCATTACACAAGGGTTTTATCTTTCCTGTTTTCTCATTTTTCCTCTTCCATTCATTCATTCCTGGGGAAAAGGGGAAATGCTTTATATTTACTCATATGTAAATAATGTTGAGCATATTTCTTGATGTACAATAGATTTTAAGTAAATACATATTCATTGGTTTTCTAGGGGGCTCATTTTGGCCGATGCAAAGCACAGGCTTTGGAATGAAAGACATGTCAGTGAATGTGTGTTTGGCCTCTTATGGAGGTGTGCTTGGGGCAAGCTACTTCACCTTCCAGAGTTCCACTTCCTCATCTTAAAATCCACCTCGTAGGTGGTTTTAGGAAGACATGATATGCACGTGGCATTTGTTTGGTGCACAGTTGGTGCTCAAACACAGCCCCTTTCCTTTGCTTGAGGAATGAAGTGCTAGCCTACTTATAGTGGTAACAATCAGGCCCTAGAGTTCTGATGATCGAGAGAGGTTTTGCTTGAATGATAGGGACTAGCTGGGAGCCCTCTAAGAAGCGGTGGGCTGGCCCTGGCCTTGGCTGAGACCCCCTCTGTGGGTGCTGGTTCACCACACTGTCTACTTGGGCACTTGTCCGGAGTTTTCAGCCATACCAGGTAAAGGAAACAGGTCTGTAGTAAAAGTTCTGTGATAAAATTGGCTGGGGCGGTCTTGGGATGGCAGGGGGCAGTGTGGAGATGTGTATAAGAGACAGGGTTTGGGGTATTTTGTTTTTCTTTTATCTCAAAATTGAGTTATGTGTAGCTCGAGCTCAGTTCAGTCGCTCAGTTGTGTCCCACTCTTTGCAACCCCATGGACTGCAGCACATNATAGCTTGTGAAATAATGAAAACTGCTAAGTGCAGCAGATAGATTAACAGAATTGGTATAAAAACATTATTTGGTCCCCTCTAGCATCCATTTCCCTATCTTCTGGAATTATATTCCTCTCTTTCCTTGAGGAATCACTGCTTCTCAATTTTAGATCTATAAGTTAAAGGGGATTGACCCCACAACTAGTCCAGAGTAAGCCTTGAAGAGCTAAAGCAAATTACACAGCCAATCCTCTGGCTGAACTGAGGGCTTCAGGGATGGGCATATGACTCGATGAAGAGCCAAATATTTTCTGGGGCTTAAGAGAAAAATAAATCAACTCTTTCTTTTGTGGGATTGGCTGCTTCTTTTTAGATGGTGTAAAATGAAGCTTTGAGGCCTGAACCACCACTATAAAGGGGGAGCCTTGATCTGCTGGCCCAGAGCGTAGAGCCTGAGAGTGGAACTGGCATTAAGAAAGGCAGCTGAAACATGAAGGGAAAATAGTGAGTGTCTGCAACCTTGGATCAAGCCTTACCTGAGGTCGGTATTATATCTGGATTTTTCCATATGTAAATCAACCAGTTCGAAATCTGTAATGTTAAACTTCAACTGAGAAACCAATATGCTTGGGGAAAGGAAAACCCTGTGAATCTAATTACCCTCAAATATAATTTTCCATTTAACTAGAAGGCAGCACTGTAAGAAAATTATTTGTTCTAAAAGATATTTGGCACTTTAATAATGTAATATCAGCTGTTGATGTACCTCTTTGATTTTTTTTTTTTGTTACTATACTGCTCCATGTGTTATGTGTATATTGTGATGGACTGGAGGTCTGTGTCCCTCCCAAATTCATATGTTGAAATCCTAACTCCCAATAAGATAGTATTCAGAAGTGGGGCCTTTGGGAGGTGATCAGCTCATGAGGGAGGAGCCCTCATGAATGAAATTAGTGCCCTTATAAAAGCTCTCTTGCTCCTTCTGCCATGTGAGGACACAGGGAAAAGACAAGTTATCTATGAACCAGCAAGATAATACTCTGGTTTGCACTGTTAAGTAGTAGAAAAAAAGGTGAGAGTTCTAGTTAAATCTATGTTCAAATCCAGATATTACCACTTATTAATTGTGTGAAAGTGAAAGTGAAGTCGCTCAGTCGTGTCCGACTCTTTGCGACGCCATGGGGTGTAGCCTACCAGGTTCCTCCATCCGTGGGATTCTCCAGGCAAGAGTACTGGAGTGGGTTGCTGTTTCCTTCTCCAGGAGATCTTCCCAACCCAGGGATCGAACCTGGGTCTCCCAGGTTGTGGGCAGACGCTTTACCATCTGAGCCACCGGGGAAGACTCATTAATTGTGTAATGTTTGGCAAATAGAACCTCAATTCCCTCACCTGAAAAATGGGTTTAATAATAATTCCCTCATAAATTATAGGTGATGAATAATGATACTTAAATCATTGTGCTCATTTAAAGGGCATTTTTACATAAAAGTGATCTGGAGGTCATACAAAATTACCAAGCAGAAGAGTGGTTCTTAACTAGGAGTGATTTCACCCACACATGCACACACAGACACCCTGCCCAGGGAACATTTGGCAAAGTCTATAAAGCATTTCTGGTTGTTACAAATGGACGGGAGCTACAACTGGTGTTTAGCAGGTAGAGACCAGGGGTGCCGCTAAACATGTCACGATTCACAGCACAGACCCTGCAACAAAGAGCCACCCAGTCCTAAATATCGCAGGTACCAAGGTTAAGAAACTCAGTTCTAGAAGATATGTCTACTGCTATCAGGGGAGGGCTCAAAGTGGGCCTGAATTTCCATTTTTTCCGCCACAACACTTTGGTAAAATGAGGGAGGGAAAATGAAAGCACCAGGAGGGAAAAGAGAGGGACTCCCTGCCCCTGTTCCAAGGCTGCAGGAGCTCTACCTGTGACCGATGGACTTCAGAGTGAGCGAGGGGGCTGAAGGCCAGCTGAGGAAATGCAGAGGCTATGGAGCACTGGAGAGTGCACACTGGAGGGCCCAGCTAGGGTTCATGACAGTGCCACAGTAAGAAGACAAACGCTGTCCCTGAGGGCAGGGCCACGGCAAAGTTCTGGACCAGAGCACCCCCTGGATCTGTAAGTGTTGTGAGGTGGAAGCATACTCAAAATGCTGAGAACTCAGAGCTGGGAGGGACAGGGCATCTTACTTTCATCAACCGGCTACTGACCTTCTGTAGGTTATATATTGGTTTAAATTCCTTAAACATATTCTTTTGCATTATGTTCTATATGTGTGCACACACTGACGGTGTTTGCAAATTCTGGCATGGTGGTGAAACAGAACACTGGTTCAGCCTAACAGATATTCCCAGGTGTAAAAGAGAAGAAAGGTAGGATAGTCTTATAAACCATAACCTGGCCCTCTGTGGCAATGAAAATCATCGTGCAGATGAAGAATAAGCCCAGATTTACTGTGCTAAATGCTTTTCTTATGAGCCTCCTTGGAACCAAATGACTAGAGTGAATTTCATGTTGAGTCAGTTCCCCAGACCATCCAGCTACATACATGGTATCTGGAAACCCATTCATCCACAGTGAGAGGTGGGGACGAGGGCATGGACCAGGAGTGAATGGCAGATTCCTGGCCGTAATGTGATGGTATGACTTCTCTTCCTCTCTCATCTTAGGGGAGAAGCTGGGTTGAGGAGAATGTTCATGACAAGACTGGCTTAATAATTACCCCTTTCCCTGCTCCTCTGCGGCCTTAATCAGCTGTCCTAAAGGACAGAGAGATGTGTGTGAGTTTGCCTGTGT
This sequence comes from Oreotragus oreotragus, assembly GCA_006410675.1. Lineage (NCBI taxonomy): Eukaryota > Metazoa > Chordata > Mammalia > Artiodactyla > Bovidae > Oreotragus > Oreotragus oreotragus. The sequence goes on along the minus strand of SJYX01019071.1, from coordinate 170,398 downwards.
GCGTATCTGGTGGCAGCTTTAATAATCGCCCCTCATTACCCTTCCCTGTGCTCATTCTAACTGTCTTTGTAACTTTGCTTAGCAACTTATGTAAGACATTTCAGCAATTCTTTTCTCTTTTCTATTGGTGAAATCTTCAAAATAGTCTTTTTATTGTCCCTGCTTTAATAGTTTTAGTTTGCTACCTACTGAGATTGCTGTAGTCTTAATCATTACATTTTAAAAGACAGCTGTTAGAAGTTTCTCTAACTGCACAAATAACATCATAACTGAACTAAAAAGGGGATGAACTTTTAATTTGCCATGCTAATAATAATAATAGCTAACATTTGAAAGCATCCCATGTGCAAAGTACTATGCCATACCATATCTATCTTTTAAGTCACAACATCCTCATGATATAGACAGTATAATGTTATTACATCTGTTTAGAAGAAAAGGAAATTGAGTCTCAGAAGTTAACTTGTTCACAGTCATGCCAATGGTGTCCTGCTGAACACCGTAGGCCTAGAACTCCAGCTGAGCACTAGACTGAGCTGGAACTCAAAGACTGTTTTCTGGTTTCTTTCTCATGGGCTTCTTCCAGAATTTTTCATTATCCATCCATAATTTTTGCCTTTCTGCAAACACAGCATTGACTGATTGTTCTTTTCATATCAGTTCAGTTGCTCAGTTGTGTCCGACTCTTTGTGACCCCATGAAATGCAGCATGCCAGGCTTCCCTGTCCATCACCAACTCCCAGAGTTCACTCAGACTCATGTCCATCGAGTCCGTGATGCCAGCCAGCCATCTCATCCTCTGTCGTCCCCTTCTCCTCCTGCCCCCAATCCCTCCCAGCATCAAAGTCTTTTCTAATGATTCAACTCTTCTCATGAGGTGGCCAAAGTACTGGAGTTTCAGCTTTAGCATCAAGCCTTCCAATGTACACCTAGGACTGATCTACTTTAGAATGGACTGGTTGGATCTCCTTGCAGTCCAAGGGACTCAGGAGTCTTCTCCAACACCACAGTTCAAAAGCATCAATTCTTCAGCACTCACCTTTCTTCACAGTCCAACTCTCGCATCCATACATGACCACTGGAAAAACCATAGCCTTGACTAGACGGACCTTAGTTGGAAAAGTAATGTCTCTACTTTTGAATATGCTGTCTAGGTTGGTAATAACTTTCCTTCCAAGGAGTAAGCGTCTTTTAATTTCATGGCTGCAGTCACCATCTGCAGTAATTTTGGAGCCCCCCAAAATAAAGTCTGACACTGTTTCCACTGTACTTCGCAAGTTGCAATCTCAACTTTACAAGCTGGATCATCTTTATTGAGAGTATGTATACAATTTCAAAAAATCAGAATCATATTTTATTTATCAGTTTTCCTCTTTTAGTAATCTCTAGTGAATATCTTCATGCATGCAATATTCTCTATTTTTGATCTGTTTCTTGGGATAAATTCCTAGGAGTGAAGGTATTGAGTCAAAAGCTAGGTGCCTTTTTATAATTCTTCAAACATATTCTTCAAAGTTTGAGTTATGCTCCTGTGAGTGTTTTCTGAGGCTACCAGGTTTACTATTATTTCATTGGTATGGAAATTAATCATTAAGTTTGGATTAATTCAGCAGCTATCTTGCTAATAATTATTTCTTTGAAAATGTCGGAAGTGGGACATTCATTTATGGTTCTTTTTGTTTCTATATACTTTCTCTATAGTATTTGTTGTTTAGCACTCGGTCGTGTCCGACTCCCTCATGACATACAAGGGTAAACAATGTTTATGGGCCAAACCTGGCCCACTGGCTGTTTTTATAAAGTTTTATTCAAGCATGACCTCATTCATGTATAGTCTGTAGTTGCTTTTATGCTACCACTGCAGAGTTCAGTAGTTTCAACAGAAAACAAGTGGCCTGCAAACAGAAGTGGCTACATAATTTGAAATGAAAACAATTTTTTAACAAGGAGCTCCACACTAAGAATTTCAAGATGTCAATGACAGAGCATTATGTCAAGTGAAGGTCACATGTCCATGAAGTTGGCCCTCCCCACAAAGTCTGAAACATTTACTCTCTAGCCCTTTGCTGCCCTCTGGTATACACATTAATCTTACATCTTTTATAATGGACTTAAATGTTTATCCCTGGCTGTAATTTTGTTTTTTAAACTAATGCCATTTGTGTCAAAACATTGATGTTTGTTTTCATGATAGAATTTTTAATTTCCTTCAACAATCACTGCCCCAGAGATCAGATACATAGGTTTAGTCTATTTTCTATTAGTTCCTTTTAATGATATGATTCCTTTATTTAATTCTACTCACAATGTTAACTTTAATGTATATATGAAACTTGATTGTGCAAATCTATTTTAAAAACTCTTATTCATTGCCTATTGATGCCTACCTTTCCATAACCTTCTTATATATAATTAGAGAGTTTTTGAACTCTCAAATCTGCTTCATTAATTTCTGATTTTTTTTTCTTTAGCTCAGTGGTCCTCAACTAGGAATGATTTTGACCCCCAAGAGACATCTGTCAGTATCCAGACGTGTTTTTGTTTATCACAACTGAAGAAGGTGCTACTCATCTAATGAGTAGAGAGGCCAGTGGTGCTTACAATTTTAGGACAGCCCCCACAACAATGAATTACCTGGCCCAAATGTCAGTGTAGTTGAGAAACCCTACTTTAGTTTTTAGATAGTGAAGGACAGGAAAGCCTGGTGTGCTGCAGTCTGTGGGGTCGCAAATAGTTGCACATGGCTTGGCACTGAACAGCAACTTTAGCTTTGTACCATATTTACCAATGCTTTATAGCAACATGCAGCCAGTCACCTCCCCCATTTATGCTTCTTTTCAAAGTATCAGTTGGTCTTCTGAATGCTTATTTTTACAAATAAATTTTACAATAGCCTCTGCCAAGGAAAAAGAAAATTCTTTCCAGATTTTGGCCAGAATTGAACTAGTGCTACAAATTAACTTACATTCTCAGTCAGTCTAGCTCCTGTTTATAAATAAGTCTTTACTAAGTAAAATTTCCAGTCAAATTTTCTGGTTTTCTTACTTTGTCATAAACACCTCTGAGGTTTATTCCTAAGTGTTTTACAAGTTGCTTGCTCTGAAATGGGACCTCTTTGTTATCAAATAGCTATATCTGGATACTATTTTTTATCTCAAGCAATTTTACTAAAACTCAGAATTTGAGTAGAGTTTGTCTGGCTACTTTAAGTTTTCAACCCATGAAGTAATTTAATCTTATTTTTGTTTGGTTCATACAGCATAGACTTGGACTTCCAAACTAATTTTAATAAAGACTGTTGATAGAATTAAAATATAAAAATATTTAAAGTTAAAAATAGCAAAAAACTTATAGATCTTCATTTTAAAGTAGTTACTACTGGTCTTTTGATTATATTATAAAATAAGTATATGTATATATGTGTATGGGTGTGCACATATATACACACATACACATACATACAGTACCTCTACAAATATTAATTGATATGGTGAAGTGTTGCTGTGCTAGCTAGGCCAGGATATGTTGGTACTACAAAGATGTGCTTAAGCTCCTTGATGTACAAGGAGCTATTCAGAAGCCATCAAGGGTAAAAGGTTCCTCTGCAGCAGGTCAAATTGTAATTTCCCCCGGCATCCCTACAGAACAGCATGATTGATTCTTGAATAAACTTGAACAAAAGTATTTCTGACCTAATCCTTAGTCCTTCAGTGATAGCAATCCCTAAAACCCTTTTTACTGGGATTTGTCTTGTCATCTCATCCATCTCTCTTACAGATTTTTCTGGAGGCCTCACAGAGTAGTCAGGAGTGACGGAGCTCTACATTCTCTTCACAGATCAAAACTGTAGACAAACAAACACATCTTTCTAAACGGACCCACATGTGTGATTTTCTCTGAATATAGAGAGTCAGATGTTTAGAGTAAGAGATGCAATACTGATGAAACATTTAATTACTTTTTTCTGTCAGTATTTAACCTTCTGTGAATACTACAAAAATGGTACATTTGCATTTAAGATGCTTACAACTAAACTTTCCCCTTTTTTTTTTTTTTTTTACAATATGTTTCCCTTCTTAGGTACAGAGCATTAGACTTAGTTTGGCTGTAAGGAGCAGTGGAAGGACTATGAAAGTTAATTGCAACCCTAACAATTAGGTAGGAACTGATGAATATTCTATATATCACATGCTAAAAGGAAATGGCAACCCATTCTAGTATTCTTGCCTGGAAAATTCCATGGACAGAAAAGCCTGGTGGGTACAGTCCATGGGGTCACAAAGAGTTGGATACAACTAAGCGCATCCAGGAGGTCACAGATTTCCCCTTGATTGCTCCAGATAACAGAAAAGTATACCATGACCATGTGTAAACTGTGACTTTTAATATAGTTGACATTGATAAGGGACAGGAAGACAATATCTGTTTATAAATTTTGTTTCTGCATGTTTACTATTTTAATATTAACCTTAGAATTTCTAAAGTATATCAGAGATGTTAAACATATGCCTATTTTGAAAATAATACTAAAATTATTTGTATGGATTATATATGTTTTCTTGAGTGCTTACTCAAAATTATTATTTTGGATATTCAAATGAGTTCTTGATTTATTAACTAACATTAACAAAAGGCTTAAAGGTCAGAAGAGTTGTAAAAATAGCTAAACCATTATAAAAATTCTACCAAGTGGTAAAAGAAATGGTAAGTTAGCATGAAAGGACTGATAAGTAAACAATGAGGGTAATTAAATTCTCTGAGACTAAGATGGACAGAGAACATAGAGGTTGAAAACAGTGATTGGACAAAAGAGTGAAACACTGGACAGTGAGTCTAATAGCACCTCTCGATGTCAATAGCCGATTCAGCTATTACCAAGAAGGAAGAGGATTACCTGGAAAACACTTGTAACAACTGGTGCCACCTTAATATACCTGTACTCAGTACTCATATTACACATATCTCTCATTCCTTTTGCTACAAATATGTCTATCTCAGTCAAAGAAGAGTTTCCTATATATTTTTACTTTACAATGACCCTAAATAACTAAGAAGAGTACACTTTTACCGATATTTGCACTGAAAAAAATCTGAATCCTGTAGTTATATTGATATATGATAATAGTATCTGGCTCTCTCAAAGAGTTTGATCATGGATTCATTAATTATTGTGACTGAGAAGAATAAGGCTGGTAATATATTTACCAATGTACCAACATTTTAATAACTATTATTATGTCTACCTGTGTTTCTCCAGATAACAGCATTCTGAATTATTAATGTTTAGATTCTGGGACAGACTGGTTCCAAATAGGAAAAGGAGTATGTTAAGGCTGTATATTGTCACCCTTCTTATTTAAATTATATGCAGAGTACATATAAAATGTCAGACTTTATTTTTTTGGGCTCCAAAATCACTGCAGATGGTGATTGCAGCCATGAAATTAAAAGACGCTTACTCCTTGGAAGGAAAGTTATGACCAACCTGGATAGCATATTGAAAAGCAGAGACATTACTTTGCCAACAAAGGTCCATCTAGTCAAGGCTATGGTTTTTCCAGTGGTCATGTATGGATGTGAGAGTTGGACTGTGAAGAAAGCTGAGCACCGAAGAATTGATGCTTTTGAACTGTGGTGTTGGAGAAGACTCTTCGGAGTCCCCTTGGACTGCAAGGAGATGCAACCAGTCCATTCTAAAGGAGATCAGTCCTGGGTGTTCATGGGAAGGACTGATGCTGAAACTCCAGTAATTTGGCCACCTCATGCGAAGAGTTGACTCATTGGAAAAGACTCTGATGCTGGGAGGGATTGGAGGTAGGAGGGGAAGGGGACAACAGAGGATGAGATGGCTGAATGACATCACTGACTCAATGGACATGAGTTTGGGTGAACTCCGGGAGTGGTGATGGACAGGGAGGCCTGGCATGCTGTGATTTATGGGGTCACAAAGAGCTGGACACGACTGAGTGACTGAACTGACTGACAGAACTGATATTCTGGGAAACAGAGGCAGTATCGCAAAGGCAGCAAAATGTAAAAGTTTAGAGAGAGGAGAGTTAGACAACTTGAATTTGATCCTTAGCTGTGTAATTGGGCAAGTGAATTCACCTGTGTTTCAGTTTGCTCATCTGTAAAATGGAGTCATGGCAAATAAATGGGGAAATGGTGGAAACAGTGTCAGACTTTATTTTTGGGGGCTCCAAAATCACTGCAGATGATGACTGCAGTCATGAAATNGGCAAGTGAATTCACCTGTGTTTCAGTTTGCTCATCTGTAAAATGGAGTCATGGCAAATAAATGGGGAAATGGTGGAAACAGTGTCAGACTTTATTTTTGGGGGCTCCAAAATCACTGCAGATGATGACTGCAGTCATGAAATTAAAAGACGCTTGCTCCTTGGAAGTAAAGTTATGACCAACCTAGACAGCATTAAAAAGCAGACACATTACTTTGCCAACAAAGGTCCATCTAGTCAAGGTCCAGTAGTCATGACCACTGGTTTTTCCAGTGGTCATGTATGGATATGAGAGTTAGACTATAAAGAAACCTGTGTGTGTGTGTGTTAGCTGCTTAGTCATGTCCAACTCTTTGCAACCCCATAGACTGTAGCCCCACCAGGCCCCTCTGGCCATGGGATTCTGCAGGCAAGAACACTGGAGTAGGTTGCCATTTCCTTCTCCAAAAGGAACTACAGAAAGAAAAAAAGTGAAGTTGTTCAGTCATATCTGACTCTTTGCGACCCCATGGACTGTAGCCTACCAGGCTCCCCCAGCCGTGGAATTTTCCAGGCAAGAGTACTGCAGTGGGTTGCCATTTCCTTCTCCAAAAGAAAGCTGTGTGCAGAATTATTGATGCTTTTGAACTGTGGTGTTGGAGAAGACTCTTGAGAGTCCCTTGGACTGCAAGGAGATCCAACCAGTCCATCTTAAAGGAAATCAGTCCTGAATATTCATTGGAAGAACTGATGCTGAAGCTGAAATGCCAATCCACCTGATGAGAAGAACTGACTCATTGGAAAAGACCCTGATGCTGGGAAAGATTAAAGGTGGGAGGAGAAGGGGATGACAGGATGAGATGGTTAGATGGCATCACAGACTTGATGGACATGAGTTTGAGTAAACTCTGGGAGTTGGTGACAGACACGGAGGCATGGCATTCTGCAGTCTATGGGGTCACAAAGAGTCGGACATTACTGAGCAACTTGAACTGAACATCTACCTCATAGGCTTGTCTCAAGGATTAAAACAAGCTTGTTTATGTAAAGCACTTAATACAGTTTCCTAACATGCAGTAAATATTACTTTTAATAATATGTACCTCCCCCATCCATCCATTAAACTGGTTCTGTTTCTCTAGAGCACCCTGACTAATACATATTTTCAATTTGGATTCTAAGGTGATTCCATTCAAAGGATTAAAATCTTTTCAGCATGTGAACCCATTAAGAACAAATCTTCAATTATGGATACATGTATATACATGGCTGAGTCCCTTTGCTATCCACTTGAAACTATCAACATTGTTAATCAGCTTTATATAAAATGTTGAAAAATAAAAATAAAATCTCCCAGAAGACCTGAAGTGAGAGAAGGACAGAGCTGATGAATTCATTAGTAAGCCATGCCCAGCATTAAGGAGGTAATATTCACATTTATTGTCCAGAGTGGACATAACCAAATAGTCAACTAACTAATAGAATATTCTCTGGCCAAAGACCACCAGGAACAGACCTGTGGTTGAAAAAGTTGGGTTTGTTACTTGTTGCAGTGAGAGCACACCACGGGTAATTATGGGTTGTCTCAGAAAGAGGGTGTTATACTTATGGTAAAAACACTCCAGAAAATAGGCATAGAAGGTAAAATGGACAGCTACATGCAAAAGAATGAAATTAGGACATTCTCTAACACCATACACAAAGATAAACTCAAAATGGATCAAAGACCTAACTGTAAGGCCGGATGCTATCAAACTCATAGAGGAAAACAGAACACTCTCTGACACAGTAGTGTCTTTCTTGATCCACCTCCTAGAGTAATGAAAATAAAAACTAACTAAATCATACCTAATTAAACTTAAAAGCTTTTTCACAGTAAAGGAAACCATAAAAAGACAGCCCACAGAATGGGAGAAGATATTTGCAAATGAAGCAACTAACAAAGGATTAATCTCCAAAATGTACAAACACCTCATGCAGCTCAACAACAAAAAATTCAATCAAAAAGTGGGCAGAAGATCTAAATAGACATTCTCTAAAGGAGACATACAGATAGTCAAAAAGCACATGAAGTTCAGCATCACTAATTAGAGAAATGCAAATCAAAATTACAATGAAGTATCACCTCACACCAGTCAGAACAGCCATCATCAAAAAAATCTACAAACAAATGCTGGAGAAAAGGAAAACGTCCTACACTGCTGGTGAGAATTTAAATTGGTAAGCCACTATGGAGAACAGTAGGGAGGATCCTTGAACCAAAAATAGAGCTACCATACAATCCAGGAAACCCACCTCTGGGGCATATATCTGGAGAAAACCATAATTTGAAAAGACATATCCACCCCAATGCTTGTTGCAGCACTATTTACAATAGCCAGGACATGGAAGTAACCTAAATGTTCATTAACAGAGGAATAAAGATGTGGTACATATACATAAAGGAATATTAGCCATAAAAAAGAATGAAATAATGCCATCTGCAGCAACATGGGTGGACCTGGAGATTCATATTGAGTGAAGTCAGAGAAAAATACCACACGATATCACCTATATGTAGAAACTAAAATGAAAAAAGGTACAAACGAACTTATCTACAAGACAGAAACAGAGTTAGAAAACAAACTTATGGTCACCGAGAGATAAGGTGGGGAGGGATAGATTGGGAGATTGGTACTGATGTGTACACACTATTGTATATAAAATGCATCACTAATATAGACCTACTGTATAGGACAAGGAACTCTACTCAGTACTCTGTAATGGCCTATATTAGAAAAGAATCTAAAAAAGAATGCAAATATGTATACAGAACTGATTCACTTTGCTGTACACTTGAAACCAACACAACATTGTAAATCAGCTAGACTCCAATAAAATTTTTAAAGAAGGTATATGCACCACAGTGTTCATTGCAGCACCATTTACTATAGTCTGAACATGGAAGCAATCTAAATGTCCATCACCAGAGGAATGGATAAAGAATATGGTACATATGTATGGTGGAATGTTACACAATAAAAAAGAACAAAATAATGTCATTTGGGGCAACATGGATTGCAGGGGTTAATAACCAGCTGCCTGTTGCTCTGGTTAAGCCATGAGAAAAACACCATGGGAAAAGAACAAAAGCAAAATAGAGCAATACAGTATAATCTAAACAAAAGTACATCGGGTGGTTAGTTGAGGTCGTCATGCCCTGCTAAGCTAAGGAAAAACATAGTGTGGACCTTGGAATGCCAGGTCAGTGCAAGTTCAGAAGATTGCTTGTGCACACATCAAGATGTTTTCCAAAAGCATATGTGGGTCTATGACCTCCAGCTGGGTGATACCCCTTGTACAAGAAAATAACAAAGATAGTTCAAAGTGATCAATAAAATGGGAGACGTGACCAGGGACACAGGAGGCTGATTTTATCATAGCACAACAGACCCTGTCTGCATGCCAAGACACTAAATAAAAGGGACGTGGCTCCGAGGAACAGGGCTCTTGATCCAACAAGTCTTGAGTCCCCTGGTCCCATCTTTAAAACTTTAATTCTGTCTCTAGTTTCTTTTTCCCAAACTGTGNTGTCTGCATGCCAAGACACTAAATAAAAGGGACGTGGCTCCGAGGAACAGGGCTCTTGATCCAACAAGTCTTGAGTCCCCTGGTCCCATCTTTAAAACTTTAATTCTGTCTCTAGTTTCTTTTTCCCAAACTGTGCGTCGACCACTTTAGATCCCTACCTGTTGTGCTGGCCACAGCAATGGATGGACTTAGAGACTGTCATACTGAGTGAAATAAGTCTGATGGAGAAAGTATCATATAATATCACATATGTGGAATCTTAGAAAATGGTACAAATGAACTTATTTACACAACAGAAACAGAGTCATAGATGTAGAAAACAAACTTATAGTTACCTAGCAGGAAAGGGAGAAGGGATAAACTGGAAAATTGGGACAGGTAAGATAGATAACTAACAAAGACCTACTATATAGCACAGGAAACTCTACTTAATACTCTGTAAAGATCTATATGGGAAAAGAATTTAAAGAGTGGATATATGTGTATGTATGACCGACTCACTGCTGTATAGCAGAAACTAACCCAACATTGTAAATCAACTACAATAAAAATTAATTTTAGAATATATTGACTATAGATTTTATGTTGTTTATATCTAAGCAGGTCTAATTTAAATCCATATAGCATAATGTTAATAATGAAAGAATATGAAAAAGAATATATAACTGAATCACTGTGCTGTACAGCAGAAATTAACACATTATAAATCAGACTTCAATAAGTTTTTTTTAAGTACAAAAAGGACTTTTAGGATTGGGGTTTTGACTGAGTACTCTGAGGAGAGTCCAAGGAAGCAGGCTTTTATCTCTGTTGGTTAATTATAGAAAGCAGGGATAATTTTTAAATTACCTTTAAAGAATATATAACTGAATCACTGTGCTGTACAGCAGAAATTAACACATTATAAATCAGACTTCAATAAGTTTTTTTTAAGTACAAAAAGGACTTTTAGGATTGGGGTTTTGACTGAGTACTCTGAGGAGAGTCCAAGGAAGCAGGCTTTTATCTCTGTTGGTTAATTATAGAAAGCAGGGATAATTTTTAAATTACCTTAATGAATCTTATCTGAGGGCAGGACAAACTAAAGCTTTAATTGAAAGAGAAACAGCAGTCACTCCTACTAGCTGAGAGAGCAGAATGTTTAGGTTCTGCCTGTGTTCAGATGTGATTTGGAGTGGTCTTGTTTTTGTCTTGATCCATCAGAGTCACAGAATGGCCTTGTCTAATGATGGTGTCCTCTGAAAATGCGTGCAGCAGGCAAAAGCCAAACCCATTGAAAGTACTAAGCCAGCTCCTGGGTGTCAGGGTTCTTTTCTATTTCTATCTTAATGAAGCTCCTTTCTGACTGGTGCAGGTGGCCCCTTCTGAAATCTCCAGCCCTATCTGTTCAGTTATTACTTCCAGCAGCAGCATCTAAATCCTGAAATTAACCAGGGCCTCATAAAACCATAATTATAATTATAGCATGAATATAAAATTAAATTTAATTAAGAATAAAAGTGGAAGGATGTCCAACTCCATTGTGTTTGGGAGTTCGTGTAAAAAAAAAAAAATAAAGTAAATGCTTATTAAGTAATAAAAAAAATAAAAATAAAAAAGAAAATTGTATTCTTCTTTTAAATTCTAGGTTTTAAATGTCTGTTTTTGCAAGCAGAACTGGCCAACAGAAACAGATACACTTCATCATATTCACAGAATACAAGGCCAAATTTGGGGGAAAAAAATTGATCGGCAACTATGAATCCTCTTCTACTCAAAGCCCATTATAAAGAATGAGAGGAAGATAGATGACAAGTCAAGGACCTGCTGCAGAGGCCTCCAGACAGAGGAGTGGGGATGAGTGCACAGACTTTTCCCTGTCTGTCCTTAAACACTGGCCACTACTCACACGAACCCCCCAGGGCCCAGGGAGCCCGTGGAGTCAAAATTCAGAGGCCTCAGGCTACTTGTGTCATAACCTACACGTGTCTTTATCTTCTCTCAGATGATCCCGCGGTGCTCTGAAGGACACAGGTCACATTAATACCACTCCCCCAAAGCCAGCAGAATCTTTGCCTGTGACAGAATGCAACACTAACCACTGTTCACAGTGTTAGCAAGCACAACTGTGTGAAGGTACTCAGTCACACAGTTACAGCCGACTCTCTGCAACACTATGGGCTGTAGCCTGCCAGACTTCTCTATCCGTGGAATTTTCCCAGCAAGAATACTGGAGTGGGTTGCCATGCCCTTCTCCAGGGGATCTTCCCGACCCAGGGATTGAACCCATNTCCTACTAGCTGAGAGAGCAGAATGTTTAGGTTCTGCCTGTGTTCAGATGTGATTTGGAGTGGTCTTGTTTTTGTCTTGATCCATCAGAGTCACAGAATGGCCTTGTCTAATGATGGTGTCCTCTGAAAATGCGTGCAGCAGGCAAAAGCCAAACCCATTGAAAGTACTAAGCCAGCTCCTGGGTGTCAGGGTTCTTTTCTATTTCTATCTTAATGAAGCTCCTTTCTGACTGGTGCAGGTGGCCCCTTCTGAAATCTCCAGCCCTATCTGTTCAGTTATTACTTCCAGCAGCAGCATCTAAATCCTGAAATTAACCAGGGCCTCATAAAACCATAATTATAATTATAGCATGAATATAAAATTAAATTTAATTAAGAATAAAAGTGGAAGGATGTCCAACTCCATTGTGTTTGGGAGTTCGTGTAAAAAAAAAAAAATAAAGTAAATGCTTATTAAGTAATAAAAAAAATAAAAATAAAAAAGAAAATTGTATTCTTCTTTTAAATTCTAGGTTTTAAATGTCTGTTTTTGCAAGCAGAACTGGCCAACAGAAACAGATACACTTCATCATATTCACAGAATACAAGGCCAAATTTGGGGGAAAAAAATTGATCGGCAACTATGAATCCTCTTCTACTCAAAGCCCATTATAAAGAATGAGAGGAAGATAGATGACAAGTCAAGGACCTGCTGCAGAGGCCTCCAGACAGAGGAGTGGGGATGAGTGCACAGACTTTTCCCTGTCTGTCCCTAAACACTGGCCACTACTCACACGAACCCCCCAGGGCCCAGGGAGCCCGTGGAGTCAAAATTCAGAGGCCTCAGGCTACTTGTGTCATAACCTACACGTGTCTTTATCTTCTCTCAGATGATCCCGCGGTGCTCTGAAGGACACAGGTCACATTAATACCACTCCCCCAAAGCCAGCAGAATCTTTGCCTGTGACAGAATGCAACACTAACCACTGTTCACAGTGTTAGCAAGCACAACTGTGTGAAGGTACTCAGTCACACAGTTACAGCCGACTCTCTGCAACACTATGGGCTGTAGCCTGCCAGACTTCTCTATCCGTGGAATTTTCCCAGCAAGAATACTGGAGTGGGTTGCCATGCCCTTCTCCAGGGGATCTTCCCGACCCAGGGATTGAACCCATGTCTATGCATGGGCAGCCATATTCTTTACCACTGAGCCACCTGGGAAGCCCCACACAGTTGATAAGCACAGCTTAAAGCAATTGTCAGGACATAGCAAAGGTACATAATATTGGGTTTTATAATTCTAAAAATAATAATAATTCTACACCTGATGGAAATGTAAGTCATTATAAAACTAATCCCTGTATTTCTAGGAAGTACTGCTCATTCTTCACATCTAAGGCACCTGAGTTCAAACCCGGATTAACAGTCACTGCACAAACTGCAAAAATCTCTCAGAACGCATGATTAGATCAGTGAGGCCGTGATCCAGAAGACAGCTGATGTGCTATTTTTAAAACTTCTCACTGGTGTAAATCAGTTATACTCCAATAAAATTTAAAAATCAGAAACTTCTCACTGGTAAAAATAATCCACATTTTGCAGATATTCCTTAGAAGGATTATCTCAGTAGCTGAAAAATGGACAATCCTGGCATGGTCATAAGTCTTCTCATTCATTTGATGTGGAAATAAGATACTCTGGCCAGCAGGAAAACCACACTGTCAACAGCTAAAAATATGTTGCTGATTTTACGCTACACATCCTCATGGTTTGGACCAAACATATGTCCCACATTGTGAATTTGTTGATTCTCTCTCTCTGAACAATAGACAGTGGAAAGGAGATTGTGTGGACTAAAGATGTCTAAGAAATCTGAGAAAGGACCCTAGACAGAGAGACAGACAAGGGAGCAGGTGATTCATTCACTCCACAACTACCCTGAAGGTCGGTCCTGTCTATAACACGTGCCTGAGTGCTAAGTTGCTTCAGCCATGTCCGACTCTTTGTGACCGTATGGACCACAGCCTGTCAGGCTCCTCTGTCCATGGGATTCTCAAGGCAAGAATACGAGCGGGTTGCTGGACCCTTCTCCATGGGATCTTCCCAAGCCAGGGCTCGAACCCAGGTCCCCTGCATTGGCAAGCAGGTTCTTTACCACTAGCACCACCTGGAATGCTGAAATAGCCACAGAGCACACAGCAGTACTAGACAGGAAAACTCACAAAGGAAAAGATCCTGCCTCTTTGGATACCAGGGCCCTCACGCTTTAGCTTATTTGTTTGGTTTCTGAAGAAGTTTTTGAAGAAACTCTGGGTATAGTTATGTGAATGGAACACAGGACACTTGGGCTCTTGAACAGTAACCTAAGTCAGCATCACCGGGAGGCTGGTTAACACACTGATTACGGGGCCCACTCCTTGACTCTGGTTCATTACATCCAGGGGGAGTTGTGAATCTGTACTTCTAACAAGTTTCAGTGTGATGCTGAAGCTACACATTGTGGCCTGCCCACAGGCCTAATTCTTCACTTGATTATTAGTTTCTGAGCACTCTAAGGGCTGGTCTTTTTTCTCACCCAAGGTTCCATTGGATTTGCTCAACAGATGATTGTTAGGAAGTGAATGAGGGAGTTTATGAAGAAGCACAGAGAGATGAAATAGCAGGCCCAAACTGGATGTTTCTCTTTGTTTAGCCAGACCAAAGGGGGAAACTATAAAGGAAGATGACAGTGGCCAGAGAGCTCTATCATCGTAAATGTGAACAGTACCAAATTACAATTTACGACTAATTAGAATTTGCATGAGTCTTTCACAAAACCACTCCAAAGGATTCATTAGAAATTTTCTTTTTTTTTTTTTCTGACTGCTGTGGCAAAATGACTTAATGGAATTACCTTTACAAATGTATTAATTTATTCTACCCTGAGGATATTATATTCACTGATTTGGCAAAACTAATCTGGCCTAATAACAGACACACATTTACTGAGACTAAGCGAATTTTCCAGTAGAGAGATACTCAACCATTTGGAACAAATGAAGGTTGAGGTATAAAGATGAAAGAATGACTGTAATTTCCAAAATAGGTACTAGCAAGTGTTACGAACTGACTAAAATGCAAAGCTAAAATTTGTGCTAACAACAAAAAAAAAATCTCTTACAAACGTGCCGAAAGCCTACCACCACCACCACCACCTAGAAATTCTCAACCACAGACAGATGCTCAAGTTCAAGAGATATTCTCCATACATGTGTCTCCTAAGGATGGACTGGCCAACTCAATATACGTGATAAACACACCTTCTCGGAGCCTTTGGTTCTCTCTGGTAGAGTCAGGAAGTGACTGCCATTCACTTCCATTCTGCCAATGAAATACTCACTGTGTACTGTCGCTTTGAAAATCCTAAATCTATTTCAGAGACCAGAGATGCAATCTTGCAGCCAACAGGGACCAATATAAGTGAGTGAAACAGAATATAAGGCAATAGATAGTAAAGAGACTTGGTTAACCAAAGACTGTTACATTCTGTTTAGAGGGGAAATTCTTTCCCAGCCTCAGGAGATTGCTGCATTATGGGATGTGATCCCAGTGTTCCCAGATCTCCCAATTTTCCAAGAGGGATCAGAACTTGGAATTTCATGTAAATTTCCTAGCTGTTAAAATAGTGTGTGACTAGTCAGAATGGCCATCATTAAGAAATCTGCAAACAATCAATGGTGGAGAGGGTGTGGAGAAAAGGGAACCCTCATGCACTGTTGGCGGGAGTGTAAATTGATACAGCCACTATGGAAAACAGTATGGAGCTTCCTTAAAAAACTAAAAGTAGAACTACCATATGACCCAGCAATACCACTCCTGGGTGTATACCCAGAGAAAACCATAATTCAGAAAGATACATGCAACCCAGTGTACATATCAGCACTATTTACAATAGCCAGGGCATGGAAGCAATCTAAATGTCCATCAACAGATGAATGAAGATGTGGTACATAAATACAATGGAATATTATTCAGTCATAAAAAGGAATGAAGTTGTGTCATTTGCAGAGATGTGGATAGATCTAGAGACTGTCATACAGAGTGAAGTAAGTTAGAGAAAAATGTGTATATTAACACACGTGTGGAATCCAGAAAAATGGTACAGATGAACCTATTTTCAAAGCAGAAACAGAGTCACAGATGTAAAGAACAAACATATGGATACCAGGGGGAAAGTGCAGGGTGGGATGAATTGGGAGATTGGGATTGACATATATATATACATATATGTATAAAATAGACAATGAGAACCTACTGTATAGCACAGAGACCTCTCTTCAATTCTCTGTGATGACCAAAATGGGAAGGAAATCTAAAAAAGAGGGGATATATGTGAGAGTGTTAATAGCCTTGGTAAGGAGGCCAGAAGTCCCCAAGGGGCAAGAGGAAATAAAACCACAAGTAGCAGACAATTTTTTTTTTCTTTTAAAATTCTGTGTAGTCATGATGACACCTGGTTCCACCTGAACTTAACTTTGTCTCAAACCTTGAGCTAACCAATGCGTTTTTCTCGTGGAAATGTCTTCCTTAAGCTAATGTTAATGAACTATGTATTTGCTTGGAAATCTGCCTTTTTCAAGACTCATGCCAATTGTTTTATGGCCTGAGATGACTCACCTTGTGCCAATGCTATCTCAAAATGCATGTTGTGGGCCTGGTACAACTCTCTCAGTTTTGAGGCATTTCCCTTCTCTAATTAGCAGCTTGCTAATAGGTATATAACTCCTTGCTAAAAACTAGCAAGGGGGCACTCTTTCTGTCCCCTTTTGATGTCTACGTCAGAAGCTTTCTCTATCTCTTTTATACTTTAATAAAACTTTAAAAGCTCTGAGCGATCAAGCCTTGTCACTGGCCCCGATCGAATTCCTCTCCTCAGGAGGCAAGAATTCAGGCATTGTTCAAAGCTCTTAGCAGCAACCTTTCATATGTATATGTATAGCCAATTCACCCTGTTGTACAGCAGAAATTGACACAGCAGTGTAAAGCAATTATACTACAATAAAAAAAAGTGTGTGACTCAAACAAAATATGTTTGCAGACAGAATGAAGCTGGCATCCTTCCATTCAGGACCTCTCCTTAGACTATAAGAAGCCCTGTTTTCCTAGTTACCTCACTGATTACTAGATATGTATTCTGTCCCCTCCTTGAAGAGCACTCCTTCCATTTTCAAACTCTTATATAGGCTCAGAATTCTTCCCCTAATTCTTGGAGGTTAAGATGGATAGATAGATCATGGTTCCATCAGAAATTCTATGATCACTTCATATGCTGAGATACTGTCCATTAGTAATGTATTTGCATTGGTGGTGAGTGGGGGTGGCTTGATGTCACATAACCTGAAGATGACTTAAGGGGTAGAAGCTTGGCTTCCATTCCCCATGCTTCACCACACTTTCTCCTCATCCTCCTCATTCCATCTCAGGCTATTGGAATAATATTCTGAAAATGCATGTAGGGTCCAAGAAAGAAAGCAATTTACCTAATTTCTTAAAGTATGAAAATGATCAAACCACAGCTAGAGAAAACCAGAGTATTGGGGTGGGGGGAAGCTGAATCAATGATTTAGAGGGTTTAAAGACAATTCTGCATAATTCTTCCAGGCCAGGTACAATTAAAAGATAGAGAGCAGCCTTTATACTAGTCCTGCAGGTCAGTGCAGTCTAATGCTTCCAGTTCCTTCTTCTTCTCATTCCTCTTCATTTCTTGGAAAAGGAACAAGTGAGACGAAGGGTGGGGGTTGGATATACTTTTCCTGAGGGTTTACCTGTTTATTCACTGAAACAGTATTTATTATCTTTATTTGTTATGCATGGAGCTTATAGTCTAGTAAGACACAGGAGAAAAAGCAAATTTTAAAAAATCACACACACACACAAAAAGCAAACAACTTACAGACTGTAATTCCAGGTATCAGTGGAAGTTCCAGGGAAAATATCACTATCCCACAGAAAGTGATAAATCAGCAGTTTGCCAGAAAAACCTGGGTGTTATATCTGGAAGCTGAATAAACATTCAATTCCATCACCTTTCAAGAAGAGAATCTGCTGGCAAAGGATCCAAGTTTAAACCTACTCTTTTCCTGTCTACCTCTGTCCCTTTGCTGTTGAGCAAGAGAACCCTGTGTGCTTGTAACACAAAGGGACAGAAGAAAGTTTGTTCCGTTCCAGGCAGAGAGCTCAGACTCTGGGAGAAAGCTCAGGCTGCGGACGGGAGCAGATGGGAGTCACAGGTTCGTATGTCCAAGCAGCAGGCATTTACTGAACATCTTCAGATATACTTCCCTGAGAATCACTGGGTAATGTCTACATTCAAAGTGAACTTCCAGAAAGCTAATCAGGAGGCTAAGGGTGTGGGCCTGGACATCGCCTGTGTTTAGAGAGTATGTGTGTGTGTGTGTGTGTGGCCATGTTTGACCCACTCTCTTCCTTTCCAGAGCATGGAGTCTGACATTCACAGAGTCTTTTGCTGTACTGCCAAAGTCCTAAGTTAAAAAGGCTTCCAGATAATCATAGGTCAGTAGTTTTTAAGCCTTTTTCAGCCTCATTTTTGAGAAATAGTCTAGCTCCTATAAAGCCTTTGGTCACTGTGACTTTAATCCTCACATCTGCCCAAATCCCTGAGGAAATATGTTGGTGTAACTTGTGGGCACACTCTAGCTCCCCAATCTAATGGCCATCTCACCCTTTTCCAACCATCAGTTGAGATTCTCTGTCAGGATACATGGAACATTCCTCTATGTCTCTGTCATGATTACAGAAAGGTTATGGTTCCCGAACTGAGTAAAACTAAGTAAGCAGCACGAAGTAAGCTTAAACAAAACTTACGTTTGTCTGAGCTTGTGTGTTTTACACACAATGTAGGACATTCAAAATCACTATAACATTCACATATGACCTAAATCAAATCTCTTATGATTATACAGTGGAAGTGACAAATAGATGCAAGGAATTAGATCTGATACACATAGTGCTTAAAGAACTATGGATGGAGGCTCATAACATTATACAGGAAGAGTGTACCAAAACCATCCCAAAGAAAAAGAAATGCAAAAAGGCAAAATAGATGTCTGAGGAGGACTTACAAATAGCCGAGAAAAGAAGAGAAGTGAAAGGCAAAGGCGAAAAGAAAAGATATATCTATCTAAATGCAGAGTTCCAAAGAATAGCAAGGAGAGAGAAGAAGGCTTTCTTAAGTGAACAACGCAGCAAAAAAGAGGAAAACAATAGAATAGGAAAGACTAGAGAAAAGTGGAGATACCTAGGGAATATTTCATGCAAAGATGGGCACAATAAAGGACAGAAATGGCAAGGACATAACAGAAGAGGAAGAGATTAAGAAGAGAATACACAGAAGAACTGTCCAAAAAACGGTCTTAATGATCCAGATCACAACAATGGTGTGGTCATTCACCTGCAGCCAGACATTCTGAAGTGTGAGATCAGTGGGCCGTAGGAAGCATGAATAAAGCTAATGGAGGTGATGGAATTCCAGCTGAGCTATTTAAAATACTAAAAGATGCTGCTGCTAAGTGTTGTACTCAACATGCCAGCAAATTTGGAAAACTCAGCAAGGGCCACCAGACAGGAAAAGGTCAGTTTTCATTCCAATCCCAAAGAAAGGCAATGCCAAAGAATGTTCAAACTACTGCACAATTGCACTCATTTCACATGCTAGCAAATTAATCCTCAAAATCCTTCAAGCAAGGCTTCAACAGTATATGAACCTAGAACTTCAGATTTACAAGCTGGATTTAGAAAATGCAGAGGAACCAGAGATCAAATTGCCAACATCCGTTGAATCATAGAAGAAGCAAGACAATTCCAGAAAAACATGTACTTTTGCTTCACTGACTATGCTAAAGCCTTTGACAGTGTGGATCACAACAAACTATGGAAAATTCTTAGAGATGGAAATACCAGACCACCTTACCTGACTCCTGAGAAACCTGTATGCAGGCCAAGAAGCAAAAGTTAGAAAGAGACATGGAACAACAGACTGGTTCCAAATAGGAAAAGGAGTACGTCAAGTCTGTATATTGTCACCCTGCTTATTTAACTTATATGCAGAGTACATCATGTGAAATCTGGGCTGGATGAAGCACAAGCAGGAATCAAGATTTCCCAGAGAAATATAAACAACCTCAGATATGCAGATGATACTATCCTATTGGCAGAAAGGAAAGAGGAACTAAAGAGCCTCTTGATGAGGGTGAAAGAGGAGAGTGAAAAAGCTGGCTTAAAACTCAATAGTCAAGAAACTAAGATCATGTCATCTGGTCTCACCACTTCATGGCTAACATAGAAGGGGAAAAAGTGGAAACAGTAATAGATTTTATTTTCTTGGCCTCTAAAATCACTGTGAACGGTGACTGCAGCCATGATATTACAAGATGCTTGCTCCTTGGAAGAAAAGTTATGACAAACCTAGACAGCAAACTAAAAAGCACAGACATCACTTTGCTGACAAAGATCCATATAGTGAAAGCTATGGTTTTTCCAGTGGTCATGTATGAATGTGAAAGTTGGACTGTGAAGAAAGCTGAGAGCTGAAGAATTGATGCTTTTGAACTGTAGTGTTGGAGAAGACTCCTGAGTCCCTTGGACTGCAAGGAGATCCAACCAGTCCATTCTAAAGGAGATCAGTCCTGGGTGTTCTTTGGAAGGAATGATGCTAAAGCTGAAACTCCACTACTTTGGCCACCTCATGTGAAGAATTGACTCATGGGAAAAGACTGATGCTGGGAGGGATTGGGGGCAGGAGGAGGGGACGGCAGAGGATGAGATGGCTGGATGGCATCACTGACTTGATGGACATGAGTTTGGGTGAACTCCAGGAGTTGGTGATGGACAGGGAGGCCTGGCGTGCTGCAGTTCATGGGGTTGCAAAGAGTCAGACATGACTGAGCAACTGAACTGAACTGATGGTTTTTCCAGTAGTCATGTATGAATTTGAGAGTTGGACCATAAAGAAGGCTGAGCACCAAAGAATTGATGCCTTTGAACTGTGGTGTTGGAGAACACTCTTGAGAGTCCCCTAGACTGCAAGGAGATCAAACCAGCCAAGCCTAAAGGAAATCAGTCCTAAATATTCATTGGAAGAACTGATACTGAAGCTGAAGCTCTAAAACTTTGGCTACCTACTATGAAGAGTCAACTCATTAGAAAAGACTCTGATGCTAGGAAAGATTGAAGAAGGGAGAAGAAGGGGCTGACAGAGGATGAGATGGTTGGATGGCATCACCGACTCAATGGACATGAATCTGAGCAAGCTCTGGGAGTTGGTGATGGACAGGGACGCCTTTGTGCTGCAGTCCATGGGGCTTCAAAGAGCTGGACATGATCAGCAACTGAACAACAGACTGAACGGGGATGAGCATGGCCTCCTATACTACCCCTGACCTTTAAATAGTTCCCTAGCTGATTCTGACTCAAAAGTCTGTTGGGATTTCAGACATCCTGGTTAGCCCAGTCAGAAAACATTGACCCTACCAGAGAAGCCAGAGAATCTCAGAAACCCATTCTGTACTTCACGGGCCTGAAGACCCAGTCTGGAGTGGGTTGGTCCCCGGGGAGATGAGCAGGTGACCACACCATGGCAAAGCACTAGCAGAAGGGCCTGACTGTGGTTCTGCTTTCCCAGTACACAGAAACAGCAGCTTAAGAGCGTCTATAAATGTGGCCGGGCCTCAAAACCAGTGAATCACATTCTGCATCCTCAGCTGAGCACCAGACAAGCCCAGGCACACTCCCTTAAAGGATCCGAGTGGGAAGGTTGGAGCCAGGAGTGATTAACCATGATGCTAGCATAGAATGTGAACGTCCCTCTCTTTGACATCTCCATCACAACCTAATGTATATCATTATCATAAAATGCCAGAGTTCTCTTATTCGTAGTATGATATGAAGTCCTCAAAGAGATAGGGGTTGGGGTAAGTGAGCCCTACCAATGGGCTTGAACTGGTTGCTCCCACCATTCCCACACCACTCTCTACCTCTTAGGAACAAATAGGATAAAACCTTACATTTATTAGGTTATGAGGCCAATACTTTAGGCTAAATCAGCAAAACAGAAACTGCAAAATTGGATGTTTTTAATATTTAGAAGTAGGGAATCCTTCCATACTAGTATAATCCTGCTGAGTTTATGAAGNATGAAGCACAAGCAGGAATCAAGATTTCCCAGAGAAATATAAACAACCTCAGATATGCAGATGATACTATCCTATTGGCAGAAAGGAAAGAGGAACTAAAGAGCCTCTTGATGAGGGTGAAAGAGGAGAGTGAAAAAGCTGGCTTAAAACTCAATAGTCAAGAAACTAAGATCATGTCATCTGGTCTCACCACTTCATGGCTAACATAGAAGGGGAAAAAGTGGAAACAGTAATAGATTTAATTTTCTTGGCCTCTAAAATCACTGTGAACGGTGACTGCAGCCATGATATTACAAGATGCTTGCTCCTTGGAAGAAAAGTTATGACAAACCTAGACAGCAAACTAAAAAGCACAGACATCACTTTGCTGACAAAGATCCATATAGTGAAAGCTATGGTTTTTCCAGTGGTCATGTATGAATGTGAAAGTTGGACTGTGAAGAAAGCTGAGAGCTGAAGAATTGATGCTTTTGAACTGTAGTGTTGGAGAAGACTCCTGAGTCCCTTGGACTGCAAGGAGATCCAACCAGTCCATTCTAAAGGAGATCAGTCCTGGGTGTTCTTTGGAAGGAATGATGCTAAAGCTGAAACTCCACTACTTTGGCCACCTCATGTGAAGAATTGACTCATGGGAAAAGACTGATGCTGGGAGGGATTGGGGGCAGGAGGAGGGGACGGCAGAGGATGAGATGGCTGGATGGCATCACTGACTTGATGGACATGAGTTTGGGTGAACTCCAGGAGTTGGTGATGGACAGGGAGGCCTGGCGTGCTGCAGTTCATGGGGTTGCAAAGAGTCAGACATGACTGAGCAACTGAACTGAACTGATGGTTTTTCCAGTAGTCATGTATGAATTTGAGAGTTGGACCATAAAGAAGGCTGAGCACCAAAGAATTGATGCCTTTGAACTGTGGTGTTGGAGAACACTCTTGAGAGTCCCCTAGACTGCAAGGAGATCAAACCAGCCAAGCCTAAAGGAAATCAGTCCTAAATATTCATTGGAAGAACTGATACTGAAGCTGAAGCTCTAAAACTTTGGCTACCTACTATGAAGAGTCAACTCATTAGAAAAGACTCTGATGCTAGGAAAGATTGAAGAAGGGAGAAGAAGGGGCTGACAGAGGATGAGATGGTTGGATGGCATCACCGACTCAATGGACATGAATCTGAGCAAGCTCTGGGAGTTGGTGATGGACAGGGACGCCTTTGTGCTGCAGTCCATGGGGCTTCAAAGAGCTGGACATGATCAGCAACTGAACAACAGACTGAACGGGGATGAGCATGGCCTCCTATACTACCCCTGACCTTTAAATAGTTCCCTAGCTGATTCTGACTCAAAAGTCTGTTGGGATTTCAGACATCCTGATTAGCCCAGTCAGAAAACATTGACCCTACCAGAGAAGCCAGAGAATCTCAGAAACCCATTCTGTACTTCATGGGCCTGAAGACCCAGTCTGGAGTGGGTTGGTCCCCGGGGAGATGAGCAGGTGACCACACCATGGCAAAGCACTAGCAGAAGGGCCTGACTGTGGTTCTGCTTTCCCAGTACACAGAAACAGCAGCTTAAGAGCGTCTATAAATGTGGCCGGGCCTCAAAACCAGTGAATCACATTCTGCATCCTCAGCTGAGCACCAGACAAGCCCAGGCACACTCCCTTAAAGGATCCGAGTGGGAAGGTTGGAGCCAGGAGTGATTAACCATGATGCTAGCATAGAATGTGAACGTCCCTCTCTTTGACATCTCCATCACAACCTAATGTATATCATTATCATAAAATGCCAGAGTTCTCTTATTCGTAGTATGATATGAAGTCCTCAAAGAGATAGGGGTTGGGGTAAGTGAGCCCTACCAATGGGCTTGAACTGGTTGCTCCCACCATTCCCACACCACTCTCTACCTCTTAGGAACAAATAGGATAAAACCTTACATTTATTAGGTTATGAGGCCAATACTTTAGGCTAAATCAGCAAAACAGAAACTGCAAAATTGGATGTTTTTAATATTTAGAAGTAGGGAATCCTTCCATACTAGTATAATCCTGCTGAGTTTATGAAGACAGATGGGAAATTAACAGAAACTTAAATGACCTGGAGAAGCAACCTTAGGTTATTTTCCCATGAATTTTCAACCAACATTCCTCTCTATAGACTACTTAATCACGTCAGTCATAAGAAAAGATCTCATTCTCGAATTCCCTTTCCTGTTGTGATCCTACATGGAAAATATATTCTCACTTATAGTGGGAGAAGAAAACATTTGCTTTCAGGGGAAAAAATTATTAGAAAAGGATATATTCTGAATGTCATAACAATATGTTCTCTCATTTTTGGAATAAAAATAACTACAGAATAGACATATATGTTAGAGAAATAAATATGCATGATTTGTACATATGTGTAAGTCTGTATTTTTTCCCTTCCAATCTCTACTCGATCCACATAATACAAGTCCTATGGCCTTATTTCACAGGACAATCATACTTGAAACTGGAAGAAACCTTAGTGTTCAACCTATCCATTTTACGGGTCAGCAAATGAGGCTATAAAGTTCAACGTGATTTCTGTAAGGCCACGTGAGGTCATGTGAGAAAGAATATAAACACCTAAATCCCCCAACTCCTGGCCCAGTACTCTTTCCAAAGGACAATACAGTCTTTCTTCCCTGGAGTCTCTACCGAGATCCCATACTGCTTAGTTTAAAAAGCATAAAAAAGTACTTTTATTGCTCTATCTGTAACATAGCCTGGGTATGTAAGACATCCCACCGGTGTGATGGAGTCAGAATAAACACTGCCCTCCTACTGCTTTTAGAGATGGCATTGCCCCCAAATCGTTCAGTCCTGACAAAGTTGATACTGCTGAAAACACACGTCTGCAGGAGGTAAGTAAAAATCAGTGATTTCAGGTCTTGGAGTCATTTGACATTTCTTATAGCTCTGGGAAAATTCCATTCAATTCTGTACAAGAAGAGTTTATTGAGCATTACAGCAGAGGCAGCTGGGGCCCTGCTCACAGTCCCTTAGCACTCGCTATTTTCTCACAAAGCGACCCTCTGCCTGAGGGCTTCCTGAGATGCGGGAGTGTGCTTGCTGTGTGCAAGGCTGGCTGGAGTGCCCAGGAATCAGTGCCCCTTAGAGGAAACCTTGAACAACCATGCAGCTTCCAGATGATAAATATACCAGCTTCTTTGCCCCTTGGTTGGGATAACTCTGAGGCATATCCTAGGTGTCTCCAGCATGCACTGAGCCCAGTTCTCCACCATGGGCACCTGCCCTCAATGTACTGTGTCTTAGCTTCATCCTTTCCCATTTGTAGCAGGTACTTTCAAACTACTTGCCCTCAAGTCTTGGTTTTAGAGACTGTTCTGGAGGAACCCAACCTAAAACAAGCATTTATACTCTGTACAAATCATTTTCATATAATAGGTATCAGAGATATGAAGAGCAAGCAGATATCATCCTAGCCCTCAAAGATAAGACCTCTAGGAATATAACCACAAAGGTTAAGACCAGCGATGACAGTCTACTTTGGAAGGATACTGGGGATATGTACAGTAAACATATGTTCACTAATGCAAGATTCTCACAATGAAAAGTGGAGTTTGCCATTAAGAACTTAGCACCAAGTACCCTATGGCAGAAAGGCATCAAACAACCTAAGTAGTAAGATTACATACATCAAAGAAACAATCAAGGTACTGATTTCACTTGGAAACATTAATACATTTCACAGAGTTTGCCATCCCTTACAATGCATGCTTGAATGGCCCGTCTAAAGAGAGGCATCTCATACAGCCCAGGCTTGCTCTTTAGTGACAAGGGCAGGCACATAGACCCCCAGACTGGCTGGACAAGACTAATTGGCTATTTTGCATCTTGTGTTTGAAAAGTGTCAGAACTATCTGTCTTTTCATTCAGTCCTGTCCAAATAGATTAATTTCCATGGAAGGTAAACAAATTAAACAGTTAAATTTTGTGTATGTCATTAGCTTGACAAGTTAGCCATTTGGGTTTGCACTCGAGCTGGTGACTCTGCCAGTCAGACAAATGTTTGCAGGCCGCAGACACTGATTACACAGAATCCTATAAATAACCCTCCTTCAGCCCAGGACAGTTACTGAATAAATGATGGAACAGAGCAAGCTGAATAGAAGTAAGTGATAAGAAACCCTGAGGACATTCCTGAGCTGACAAATACTGGCTTCTTCATGGTGTGAGGTTCTAGCTGGGCTGTCTGGTGAGCTAATGAGTAGTAAGCATCTACTTTCCATGTGCCAGGCACCTTAAAAACACTATGTAATCTGCAAAACAACCTAATGAAGTAGGTATTACTAGTATTATTATTATTATTACTACCCTGTAACAAATGAGGAAACTACAACTAGGAGATGATTAGAAAGGTATTACAGCTATTTTGTCAGACCCACAAACCCATGTTTCTTCCAAAACACCATGCTGCCATCCTTTAGGGGTGGAAAAAAGCACACCAAAGTTCAGCTCCAAAGTGTTTGCCTTAGGACGTGTAAAAATGAGTGTGAACAATCGTGTCCTCAATTGTTTGGGTCAAATAACACATAGTTTGAGGGACAATGAGTCTTTAAAATGCTTCTTCTTCTTTTTTTTTTTTTTTTTGGCTAAGCATTCTTTTGTCTACTATCAATGGAAAATTGATTCGTAAGTTATCTAAATTCCATCTAGCATATACAGAATTAATATTTATCTCCAGAAAAACCTGAATATTTTCAAGAAAAAGTTGAAGGGTTTAAGATAAAATAATGAGGATACTTTGGGAAGGTTGTTGAACACATCAGACTTCATAGAAGGATGTATACCCACACAGAAATAATAGAAAACAGTGTGGAAAATACAACAGCTTGAACTGCCTCCATTTTGATTGGGTGGATTTAATAAAATTTCTCTTATCAAATTTCTTAAAATTTTTTTACCCTCCATTCTTCAAATCTCATTTCCTAATTTGGCTGTAATAAAGTTTTTCCACTCCACATACAGTGTATTATCTGCCTTACTCTGGGTTCCCCCCTCAAAGTGGACAGTGATGTGGGTACAACTCATTTATTTATGAAGAGATCTGGGAAACACCTGAGGGAAGGGTAAGGGAGACAAGGAAGGGAGGATAAAGAGAATAACAGTGCATTAGTGAGCAGGTTACCACTAGGGGCAACTGGCATTCAGTCTTGCTGGGAGCCTCTCAGAGATGATATCAAACCCCTTTCAGAATAGTCCCACTGAGGAGTGAAGAAGGTAGACAGTTTATCCAGCATCGTGGCTTCTTCACTGGTCAAGGGGAACTGGGTGTAACCCCCTAGCAATCACGGCCTCCGCAACTGGTTAGGCCTAGCACACTTCTTCAGCTAGAAAATAGCCTATGCGGGACAAGATAGAAACACCTGTATGTCTCTTGAGGACTGTTTCCAAGTGCCTCAGGCTGAGAAAAATGGGCGGAGCAGAGTGTTGCCTGAATCTGCTACACCGTGTTCACAGTGAAGTGCTTTATTGACCAGCTTAGTCCACTGTACTGGGCATAGTGACCTAAAAATGGAGAAAAACACATATCTCTAGGCCCCCCCCCAACTCCATACTGAATAAGATCAGTGATTAGATTTAGCAATCTGAATTTCAGCAAGCATCTAACTGTTTCAGAGCAAGTGGTCCCTGGACCACTGAGTGAAAAGACTGTGCTGCTGACACCAAACGCCATGAATTCATCCCCATGTGTGCTCACTAGTGTCTTGGAGGAAAAAACCCTAACTCGACCGCAGATGGATCTTACTTTCCTATGTCTCATTTTCTCAAATATAAGCTGTTGCTCATGAAGGGAATGTAATGAGAGTATGTGAATGGGTTAGCACTTTGCAAGTCTAATTCTGGAAAATCACTTTAAATATAGATTCATCCATCTGATCGTGGGGTCAGGAGCAAAATTGTCAGATACCCTTATTCTGGAGTGATCATACTTTTCCAACAAGATGGTGTGATGAGCAGGAGTGAATGGAGGGAGGAAATAAGAAAAGGGGATATTGAAACAGAAAATGAAATCATCGTACCTACGTATGTTGGTCAGGATTCTTAGGAAAAAAATATCTTTAAGCTGTTGTTACAGAAGTGAAGTTGCTCAGTCATGTCCGACTCTTTGCAACCCCATGGACTGTAGCCCACCAGGTTCCTCCGTCCATGGGATTCTCCAGGCAAGAATCCTGGATTGGGTTGCCATTTCCTTCTCCAGGAGATCTTCCTGACCCAGGGATCGAACCTAGGTCTCCTGCATTAGAGGCAGACGCTTTAACCTCTGAGCCACCAGGGAAGCAGGAGCCTGCATATATACCTGTTCAGCTTTGGGAAGCTGAACAAACCAACCAAAGCCAGACCAACTGCTGACACCATCTTTTTCAAAATTTCCTAGGTTATGATAAAAGGTGACATGGTACTTCTAAAAGCAGTTTGCTAAGCTCAGAATTTTTTTGATAAAGTATCATTCCTTTCGCATTCTTCTCATCTATCTGATATTATGGAGAGTTGGCAATGAGGGCCCTAGGGCCTTGACACTTGTTCATCTCTCTAAGAATGATATTCTGCTGTCTAGGGAGAGATGGTATCTATTGTATATAGTGCAAACCTGAGCTCATGTCTCCTAGCCTCAGTTCCAGGTTCTCATCACCACTTCTTGCTGACATCTCATTTTATCAGCTAATGTATAAACTTGACTCAGATGGTAAAGAATCCACCTGTGATGCAAGAGACTTGCATTCAATCCCTAAGTTAGGAAGATGCCCTGGAAATGGGAATGGCTACCCACTCTAGTATTCTTGCCTGGAAAATTCCATGGACAGAGAGGCCTGGTGGGCTATAGTCCATAGGGTCACAAAGAGCCAGACACAGTTGAGAGACTAATACATTTTTTNGACTTGCATTCAATCCCTAAGTTAGGAAGATGCCCTGGAAATGGGAATGGCTACCCACTCTAGTATTCTTGCCTGGAAAATTCCATGGACAGAGAGGCCTGGTGGGCTATAGTCCATAGGGTCACAAAGAGCCAGACACAGTTGAGAGACTAATAATTTTTTTACTTTCATAAACTTAAAAATATCCAGGAGCATCCTGATTTCCCAAAGCCTTGAGGCTGAATACATTGCTTACGATGGCCTGTAAGGCAATTCATGACCTGGCCTCTTCTCTGTCACTAATTCCTATCTACCCTTTAAGCTCCAGCCTTACTAAAAACTCTTTCAGCTTTTCAAGGTCTCTGTAGATCCTTAGTTCTTGGCCCATGCCACGCTGTCTCGCTGTCCTGGAAGACTCCTCCTCCTTCTTCACTTGAGTGAAGACTCTCTAGTCCTCAAGGACTGCTCTAAATGAATTTCCTCTAGGATGCCTCCCTGGCCCCTTCCGAAGGTGAGTTAGAGCTGTTATGGCATCTCCGTAGGCCTTGGGATCTAACACTTTTGAAGGCTCCTCCTAATATTACATTAAGTAGACTGAGATAGTATACCTTATATATTATACAGTTGTTCTTGATGTACATATTTGGAGATGCTTTTTATATTTCTGCTATTGAAATTATTTGGCTATGAACAATTAATTTTGTTTGCTATTGATTATGACTGGGTCAACAGTTACAGGTTTTGATTGCCAACTCGGTTAATAATCAGCTACGTGAGTTCCAATAAGTCACTAAACCTCTCTGAATCTCAATTATTTTATCTGAAACAAGAGAGATCTGCACAATGATCTAGGGCCCCATTTAGCACTAACAGCCTTTATTCTGAACTGTGAGGAGAGACGTTTTTGATGCTGGTAAGTGTCTAGGGGCGGGAGTGGGACAAGGATTTTTTACTCCACTCATTACAGGCCCAAAGGAGACAACCACTGTAGGCACTCGGGCCAGAGCTGGCAGTTAAGTAGAAAATACAGTTGCACAAATATGTGCAGAAAAGAGAGTAGTTTTAAAACTAAGTACAATTATTCTCTTATATAATGAACAATCTAATATACCAATCTATAAGCAGAGAAGAATCCAAAGCACTCAAATATTTTCTTCTAAATGAAACAATTGAAGCACAATTATAAATATTTACATTGACACTCCCAACACTTTTATTAGTGATAAACACATAGTATGTATTTAAAAAAAAAAAAAAATCCAGTGTCAGAAACAGCAACCTTCACTATTGTTTCAATTAATTCTATATTGAGAAGTGAATGAGACTTCAGATTTTTTGTGAAGGAGTTTTCAAGCTACAGAAGAAGTAGCTGGGTTCTACCTTTAAACAACAGTATTTTCATATTTCATACTACACCCATCACTGACTTAGTGTACTCTTTCTTAAAAGGAAGTTATGTTTTTTGGATAGAAAAAGTAATTAAGTTCTACGTGAAAAAAATGTACTTTTAATACCAATATCCAGAGGCAAACACTGGCTTTTGCACATACTTTTCTTTCTAGTTATATAGGTACATATCCATATTTCCAAAATGGCATCACATTTTACAGCTGTGCTGCAGAATTTGAATGGAGAGGTTATCTGGCTGGTAGGGTACCGTATCTACTGCCACGACCTGAACACACCCAGCATGTCTGAGAAGTTAATACAGTTGATGGCCTACAAAATGTTATTTTTGGAACTAATTTGCATGGGAAAAGGGGAAGGAAAAATTCAAATAGAGGAGACAAATGTATCTGTTTTAGGCATTGGTTCTTCCATGAGTACACTGATTCACATCTGAGTCCTGTGAACAGAAGGTTGTAAAGACACATCAGAGTCTCCTGATGCTCTGGTGATGAAGTGAGACATTGAATTGGGAACAGAATTTCTTTTCTATCCTCCACAGAGACAAAGGTAGCTCAGATGGTAGAGAATCTGCCTGCAATGCAAGAGTTCAGTTCAGTTCAGTCGCTCAGTTGTGTCCGACTCTTTGCGACCCCTTGAACCGCAGCATGCCAGGCCTCCCCGTCCATCACCAACTCCTGGAGTTTACCCAAACTCATGTCCATTAAGTCAGTGATACCATCCAACCATCTCATCCTCTATTGTCCCCTTCTCCTCCTGTCCTCAATCTTTCTCAGCATCAGAGTTTTTTCAAATGAGGAGTTATTTCTCCACTAAGTAGCATATTGGGTACCTGCCAATCTGGGGAGTTCATCTTTCAGTGTCCTATCTTTTTGCCTTTTCATACTGTTCATGGGNTCAATCTTTCTCAGCATCAGAGTTTTTTCAAATGAGGAGTTATTTCTCCACTAAGTAGCATATTGGGTACCTGCCAATCTGGGGAGTTCATCTTTCAGTGTCCTATCTTTTTGCCTTTTCATACTGTTCATGGGGTTCTCAAGACAAGAATACGGAAGTGGTTTGCCATTCCCTTCTCCAGTGGACCGCATTCTGTCAGACCTCTCCACCATGACCTGTCCGTCTTGGGCAGCCCCACACCATGGCTTAGCTTCACTGAGTTAGACAAGGCTGTGGTCCATGTGATCAGATTGACTATTTTCTTGTGATTGTGGTTTCAGTCTGTCTGCCCTCTGATGCCCTCTCTCAGCAATGCAGGAGACCTGGGTTCAAACCCTGGGTTGGGAAGATTCCCCAGAGCATGGAATGGCTACCCATCCATGGACAGAAGAGCCTAGAGGGCTACAGTCCATGGGGTTGCAAAGAGCTGGACATGACTGAGTGGCTAACACCCACACCCACCCGTGGCTGAGATTTTTAGCATTCCCCATGATAGATAGCAAAGCCAGCAGTGACAGGGCTGAGGCACCTTTATGTGGCTTCTTTGCTTGAGAAAATAGATATGTATGGCTGGAGCTGATCAACAAAATTCTCTGATTCTCTGGGTAACAAGAGCCCAGAGACTGCTTCACGAGCCTGGGTATCAGTTCCAGGCTTAACCAGGGAAGATTAGGGAGCTGCCGGAATCCTCTGTGATCATGTGTGAGCAACAGACAGTGAGAACAGATTTGTGATTGCCAAATAGGAGGGGTAGGAAAGGCATGGAGTGGGAGTTTGAGGTCAGTAGATGCAAATTAGCATATATAGAATGGATATACAAGGTCCTACTGTATAGCACAGGGAACTATAATATATTCAATATCCTGTGATAAACCATAATGGAATGTATATATGTGCAACTGAATCACTTTGCTCTGCAGCAGAAATTAACACAACACTGTAAAACAACTATGCTTCAGTTAAAAAAAAAAAGGCAGATTGTGCTTTTGGGGTAAAAAGGGGAATACAAAGTCTTGAAGATCTTGGGACACAGTGCCAAGCTGCTTCTCGCTACAGATTGCTATTTTAGCATTCCTATAAATTAGACTTTTAGATGCTGTGAAATAGATTCAAATTCAAGGGGTTTTGTTTTGTTTTTAGAATAAATGATCATAACATTGTATTGGCTTAAAAATTAGCCTTGATATAATCTGAGAATTAGGATTCAAGAGAAATGCAAAGAGTTTGGCCAGCCACACATCTCAACAACAGCTTAGACTGCTTCAAATTATATTTAAAGGATTTTATAAAAGAAAAAAGGCATCACAAAGTAAAGAATGAATTCACCTGTACCTTGTGCAAAATAATACACTGTAGTAGGACAAGATCCTTTTTATAGTTCTTAAAAAATGTAACAAAGTGATCATGGAAACGTGTTGAGCTGATGCCTCCAACAGGAAAGGTCTCAGTGACTGGGATGGGCAGAACCCTCCCACCAACCGCAAGGAATCTGCAGTGTGAGAAATCAGCTTGTGTGTTAACCACAATAACTGTCTGTTATTGTGCCAAAACCTATCCCACACTGACTGTTAAGAGTCAATTTTAGCTGGGATTATTTTTAAATGCCTACTTATCACATAAAGCCATGGACATTATGTGTTTGGTTCAATCTCCTAAATATCTACACCTATATAGAACAGCATGTACAACTCATGATCAAGTACTTTAACATTAAAAAAGAAATATAATTGTTCAGCCTTTCTAACTTACCAAGGCACAAAGTGAACACATATTATAAAAGTGTTCAAAGCTTAGAAAACTATATCCAACAAATCCAGCTTAGTGGTTGCCTCTGGAGAGACAAAGAAGAAAATGGGATCTGGTAAAGGAAGAGTACATGGGAGCTTCAACTGTATCAGTGATGTGTTATTATTATTTTAAATATGAACCACATAAGGCCAAAATTTAAGGTTTTATATAGCTGAGTACTTGAGAACTATTATTTTCTATTATGTAGAGTATGCTTCCGGAGAAGGCAATGGCACCCCACTCCAGTACTCTTGCCTGGAAAATCCCATGGGCGGAGGAGCCTGGAAGGCTGCAGTCCAAGGGGTCGCTGAGGGTCATACACGACTGAGCGACTTCACTTTCACTTTTCACTTTCATGCATTGGAGAAGGAAATGGCAACCCACTCCAGTGTTCTTGCCTGGAGAATCCCAGGGACGGGGGAGCCTAGTGGGCTGCCGTCTATGGGGTCGCACAGAGTCGGACACGACTGAAGCGACTTAGCAGCAGCAGCAGCAGAGTATGCTTTTGATCATTTGAAACACAAGTTTAAAAGAAAATTATTTAACAGCAGTTATTAAAGTCAAAGGGTTTTCTGATTATTATCAGCTAACTTAAACCGCCAAATAAAATGCCCTACTTTGTGAAGGGATAGGAAAAAAAAGATATTCCATGTAAATGCAAACCAAAATAAAGCTAGAGTATCAGTACTCAAATCAGACAAAATAGATTTTAAAATAAAGACTGGTATACTAGATAGACAAGGAAAGACACTACATAATGATCAAGGGATGAATCCAAGAAGAGATAACAATTATAAATATATCTGCTCCCAACACAGGAGCACCTCAATACACAAGGCACATACTAACAGTCACAAAAGGGGAGATCAACCGTGACACAATGTTACTGGGGGACTTTAACACTCCACTTACACCACTGGACAGATCATCCAGACAGAGCATAATAAGGAAACACATGCCTTAGATGACACCTTAGACTTGATAGACTGAATTGATATTCATAGGGCATTTTATCCAAAAGCAGCAGAAAACACTTTCTGCTCGAGTGTACATGAAAAATTCTCCAGGATAGATCACATCTTGGTCCACAAACCAAGTCTCAGTAAATTTAAGAAAACTGAAATCATATCAAACAGCTTTTCTGACCACACACTATGAGATTAGAAATAAATTACAGGAAAAAAACTGTAAAAAGCAGAAACACATGGAGGCTAAATAATATATTACTAAACAACCAATGGATCACTGAAGAAATCAAAGAGGAAATAAAAAAATATCTAGAGGCAAATAACAATGAAAACATAATGATCCAAAACTTATGGGATACAGCAAAAGCAGTTCTAAGAGGAAGTTTATAGCAGTACACTCTTACTACAACAATCCCAAATAAACAGCATAACCTTACACCTAAAGCAAACTCCTAAAGCAATTAGAGAAAGAAGAACATACAAAACCCAAAGTGAGTAGAGGGAAAGAAATCAAAGATCAGAGCAGAAAGAAATGACAATGTATGCCAAAACCAGTAGAGTACTGTAAAGTAAAATAAAATTAAATTAAAAAAAAAAGAAAGAAAGAAATGAAACAGAGATGAAGAAAATAATAGCCAAGATCAATGAAACCAAAAGCTAGTTCTTTGTGAAGATAAAATTGATAAATCTTTAGCCAGACTCATTAAGAAAAAGAGAGAGGACTCGGGGTCAATAAAATTAGAAATGAAAAAGGAGAAATTACAACTGACACCACAGAAATTCAAAGAATAAGAGACTATTATAAGCAACTGCACACCAATAAAAGGGACAACCTAGAAGAAATGGACGAATTCTTAGAAAGCTATAACCTTCTAACACTGAACCAGGAAGAAATAGAAAATATGAACACACCAAACACAAGTACTGAAATTGAAATTGTGATGGAAAATTTCCAACAAATAAAAGTGCAGGAAACAGTGACTTCACAGGTGAATTCTATAAAATATTTAAAGAAGAGTTAACGCCTACCCTTCTGAGACTCTTCCAAAAAATTTCAGAGGAAGAACACTCCCGAGCTCATTCTATAAGGCCACCATCAGTCTGATACAAAAATCAGATGAATATATCACAAAACAGAAAATTACAGGCCAGTATCACTGATGAACATAGACACAAAAATCCTCAACAAAATACTAGCAAACTGAATACAACACATTAAAGGGATCATACACTGTGATCAAGTGACATTTATCTCAGGGATGCAAGGATTCTTTCATTTATTCAAAGCAATTAATGTGATAGGTCATTAACAAACTGAAGAACAAAACCTAGATGATCATCTTGATAGATGTAGAAAAAGCTTTTGACAAAACTCAACACTAATTTATAATAAAACTCTCGAGAAAGTGTGCATATATGGAATTTACCTCAACATAATAAGGACCATATACAACAAATCCACAACAAACATCATACTCAACAGTGAAAAACTGAAAACATTTCCTCTAAGAGCAGGGAAAAGAAAGGCTGTTGACTGTTGCCACTTTTATTCAACATAGTTTTGGAAGTCCTAGTCACAGCAATCAAATAAGAAAAAAATAAATCCAAACTTGAAAAAAAGAAGTAAAACGGTCACTGTTTGTAGATGACATAATAATATACACAGAAAATCCTAAAGCTGCTAACCAAAAACTACTATAGCTCATCAATGAATTTGGTAATATTGCAGGATACAAAATTGATATATATAGAAATCTCTTGCATTCCTATACATTAAATGACAAAATATCAGAAAGAAAAATTAAGGAAATAAACTTATATTCCACTGCAACAAGAATATAATATTTAGAAATAAACCTACTTAATGAGGCAAAAGACCTGTATACAAAAAACTATAAGCAACTGATCAAAGAAATCAAAGACAACACCAACAGATGGAGAGATATACCATGCTCTTGGATTGGAAAATGACTTTACTACCCAAAGCAACCCTTAGATTCAATGTAATTCCTTTCAAATTGCCAATGACATTTTTTCAAAGACTTAGGACAGAAAATTTTACAATTTGTATGGAATAAAAAAAAAAAAAAAAAAAAAACCAACCCTGAATAGTCAAAGCAATCTTGAAAAACAAAATGGAGCTGGAGCAGTCAGGCTCCCTAACTTTAGGCTATGCTACAAAGTTACAGTAATCAGGACTGAATGGCACTTACAAAGTTGCAGTAATCACAACTGAATGGCACTTTGCTGTACAGCAGGAAGTAATACAAAATTTTCAGTTCAGTTCAGTCGCTCAGTCGTGTCTGACTCTTTGCGACCCCATGAATCACAGCACGCCAGGCCTCCCTGTCCATCACCATCTCCCGGAGTTCACTCAGACTCACGTCCATCGAGTCCATGATGCCATTCAGCCATCTCATCCTCGGTTGTCCCCTTCTCCTCCCGCCCCCAATCCCTCCCAGCATCAGAGTCTTCTCCAATGAGTCAACTCTTCTCATGAGGTGGCCAAAGTACTGCAGTTTCAGCTTTAGCATCATTCCTTCCAAAGAAATCCCAGGGTTGATCTCCTTCAGAATGGACTGGTTGGATCTCCTTGCAGTCCAAGGGACTCTCAAGAGTCTTCTCCAACACCACAGTTCAAAAGCATCGATTCTTCGGCGCTCAGCTTTCTTCACAGTCCAACTTTCACATCCATACATGACCACAGGAAAAACCATAGCCTTGACTAGGCGGACCTTAGTCGGCAAAGTAATGTCTCTGCTTTTGAATATACTATCCAGGTTGGTCATAACTTTTCTTCCAAGGAGTAAGCGTCTTTTAATTTCATGGCTGCAGTCACCATCTGCAGTGATTTTGGAGCCCAAAAAAATAAAGTCTGACACTGTTTCCACTGTTTCCCCATCTATTTCCCATGAAGTGATGGGACCGGATGCCATGATCTTCGTTTTCTGAATGTTGAGCTTTAAGCCAACTTTTTCGCTCTCCTCCTTCACTTTCATCAAGAGGCTTTTTAGCTCCTCCTCACTTTCTGCCATAAGGGTGGTGTCATCAGCATATCTGAGGTTATTGATATTTCTCCCGGCAATCTTGATTCCAGCTTGTGTTTCTTCCAGTCCAGCGTTTCTCATGATGTACTCTGCATATAAGTTAAATAAGCAGGGAGACAATATACAGCCTTGACGTACTCCTTTTCCTATTTGGAACCAGTCTGTTGTTCCATGTCCAGTTCTAACTGTTGCTTCCTGACCTGCATACAGATTTCTCAAGAGGCAGGTTAGGTGGTCTGGTATTCCCATCTCTTTCAGAATTTTCCACAGTTTATTGTGATCCACACAGTCAAAGGCTTTGGCATAGTCAATAAAGCAGAAATAGATGTTTTTCTGGAACTCTCTTGCTTTTTCCATGATCCAGCGGATGTTGGCAATTTGATCTCTGGTTCCTCTGCCTGTTCTAAAACCAGCTTGAACATCAGGGAGTTCACGGTTCACATATTGCTGAAGCCTGGCTTGGAGAATTTTGAGCATTACTTTACTAGCGTGTGAGATGAGTGCAATTGTGCGGTAGTTTGAGCATTCTTTGGCATTGCCTTTCTTTGGAATTGGAATGAAAACTGACCTTTTCCAGTCCTGTGGCCACTGCTGAGTTTTCCAAATTTGCTGGCATATTGAGTGCAGCACTTTCACAGCATCATCTTCCAGGATTTGAAACAGCTCAACGGGAATTCCATCACCTCCACTAGCTTTGTTCTTAGTGATGCTTTCTAAGGCCCACTTGACTTCACATTCCAAGATGTCTGGCTCTAGATTAGTGATCACATCCTCATGATTATCTGGGTCGTGAAGATCTTTTCTGTACAGTTCTTCTGTGTATTCTTGCCACCTCTTCTTAATATCTTCTGCTTCTGTTAGGTCCATACCATTTCTATCCTTTATCGAGCCCATCTTTGCATGAAATGTTCCCTTGGTATCTCCAATTCTCTTGAAGAGATCTCTAGTCTTTCCCATTCTGTTGTTTTCCTCTATCTCTTTGCATTGATTGCTGAAGAAGGCTTTCTTATCTCTTCTTGCTATTCTTTGGAACTCTGCATTCAGATGCTTATATCTTTTCTTTTCTCCTTTGCTTTTCGCCTCTCTTCTTTTCAGTGCTATTTGTAAGGCTTCTCCAGACAGCCATTTTGCTTTTTTGCATTTCTTTTCCATGGGGATGGTCTTGATCCCTGTCTCCTGTACAATGTCACGAACCTCATTCCATAGTTCATCAGGCACTCTATCTATCAGATCTAGGCCCTTAAATCTATTTCTCACTTCCACTGTATAATCATAAGGGATTTGATTTAGGTCATACCTGAATGGTCTAGCGGTTTTCCCTACTTTCTTCAATTTAAGTCTGAATTTGGAAATAAGGAGTTCATGATCTGAGCCACAGTCAGCTCCTGGTCTTGTTTTTGTTGACTGTATAGACATTTTAAATCAACTATAATCCAATAACAATTTTTTTTAAATGCCCTACTTTGAAAGAGTTCTAGATAGTTAAGATTTCAGTTCAGTTCAGTCACTCAGTCGTGTCTAACTCTGTGACCCCATGAATAGCAGCACACCAGCCCTCCCTGTCCATCACCATCTCCCGGAGTTCACTCAGACTCACGTCCATCAAGTTCGTGATGCCATCCAGCCATCTCATCCTTGGTCGTCCCCTTCTTCTCCTGCCCTCAACCCCTCCCAGCATCACAGTCTTTCCCCTGTCTCTTATACACATCTAGATGTGTATAAGAGACAGAAATAAAAGTGCAGGAAACAGTGACTTCACAGGTGAATTCTATAAAATATTTAAAGAAGAGTTAACGCCTACCCTTCTGAGACTCTTCCAAAAAATTTCAGAGGAAGAACACTCCCGAGCTCATTCTATAAGGCCACCATCAGTCTGATACAAAAATCAGATGAATATATCACAAAACAGAAAATTACAGGCCAGTATCACTGATGAACATAGACACAAAAATCCTCAACAAAATACTAGCAAACTGAATACAACACATTAAAGGGATCATACACTGTGATCAAGTGACATTTATCTCAGGGATGCAATAGTTCAAAAGCATCAGTCCAACTCTCACATCCATACTTGACCACAGGAAAATCCATAGCCTTGACTAGATGGACCTTAGTTGGCAAAGTAATGTCTCTGCTTTTGAATATACTATCTTACCTGGATTTAAACATAACAATCAGAGAAGGCGATGGCACCTCACTCCAGTACTCTTGCCTGGAAAATCCCATGGACAGAGGAGCTTGGTGGGCTACAGTCCATGGAGTTGCACACAGTCTGACAAAATTTAGCAACTGAGCACAGTAGTATAACACATTAGGGGATTTTCAAAAAATCTGAAATCTGACTAACTTACATCATGAGATGCATGCAGAGAGTTATATATTTCATTAAAATATTGACAAGAGCAAAGCTGCTCTCATTCTGACCCCATCCCTGCTCTATTCAAAATTCCTTCATGGTATACTTATCATTGTTAGCACTTTTAGATTACCAGTGAGTTTGCTCATCTTTTCTTATATTTCGTGGAGATTTATAACTCCCCCTCCCCTGGAGTTAGATTGGGCTTTTCATTAGTTTGAAAGGGGTGGGTGGGAGGAGGAGTAGACCAGTAAGGAAAACAGGAGGAGGGTATGGTAAGGGGGTCAGAGAAAAAAGGGGCTGGGAGGTTCCCAGGCCCAGTTCCTAGTTGGTCTTGGAGTCCAACCATCTGATTTTCCCCAGAAGTGTATTTCTTCCTCTCGATCTTTTGTCCTCTGGAGCCAGATTCATTTTTTTTCTTCCAACTTATTTTCCCCTCATGAAGATTTAACTGGGACCTTGATCCCAAAATATTCACCTTGGAGAGACTCAATGCTGAAGAATAGAGGAGACTTCATTCACTGGGAAGGGCATCTGATGACAAGACTAAAGCGTGATGGTAACCATATTTAATTTTTAAAATTGGTATTGGTATTTTGATTCTATGAAAAATAGATACCTAAAGATTGGCATTGCCCTTTTATCCCAGTACTGCAAACACTAGTCAAAATAATGATTAAATAAGGAAAAGCATGGGAAAGTACTTTATAATGTGCATTTATCACTGCAGTTGTTAAAAAGGCCACAGATTGTTCATTACTTTTAAAACACCACATCCAATAACATCTCAATATATTCTAAAAACATTATACCCCTGAACCCAGCGATGTTGCATATTTGGGGATTAAACTGCCAGACTTCCTCCCTAATTGTCAGGGTTTCAGTGTTTGTATATGTGTGTTGGGTTAGTTTTATTTTTCATCTTTGCTGGTTTTTTTTTCTGCTTTCTGGTGGGTAGAACTTATTATTTTAAATTATTTTTGTGCTAACACTTTTTAACCACTTATTACTTGACAAGCACTTTCAGATGCATTACCTCATTTCTCAAAAGTGTTCAGAAAGAAGTCATTTTTATTTCCACTTCAAAGATGAAGCAACTGAGGGCCAAAGAATGAACCCAAGTTTATAGAAGCAGTAAATGGAAGAGCCAGGACTCAAACTCACTTCTGACATCAAGTTATTTTCTTGTTCTACTTTACTCTGTATGAGGATAAGTTTTGATACTTTCTCCATATAAGAACCAGTAGTTTGATTTTTTTTAAGGAGAAAAAGATCTCAATGTGACTTAAATATAAATGCAATTTAAGACTCAGAAACAAGGCAATCACAGCTGCTAAATCTTTGCACCTGCAAGTAAACAGCAGAAAGCAAAGCCAAGCAACTCTTCCTTTAAAATCGGAGGGACATGAAACAAGTGAGACATTGAAATGGCACTCAGTGTCCAGAAATGACAAGGAGAAATTCCTTAACTTCTGGCCCTGGAGAAAGACACTCAGAATCAAGTTCTTGCAGAACTTCATAAGAGTATTTATCTTCAGTCTGGGATTTATGACAATCACCTAGTAGGTTCCAGCTGAGAAAAATGAGTTGTCAAGAAAAGGCAATAACAACTGCAAGTATAAGCGACCATCAAAATGATAAAACTGTCACGTTCGTACATATCAAGCAATGATCACATTCATTATGTCCAACTCCTGATACTTAATACTGTCTGCCAAGGAAGCTAAGTTCCATTTAGAGTTTTGCTGTTAGCACAAATACGTTTGAAAGAGATTTGACTGAATTTTTCACAAGTTTATAGAGCATGCCGTGAAACTGTCTCAAGAGGTGTCCACTGATACCTGGAAAGATTTGCAAAAAAGGTATTTCAGCCCTAAGTAATTTGCAAAAATAGAGTTAGGTATTGATTTGGGGGACATGGGAGATCTCAAACAACTTGTGTTCATATTTTTCGGGAAAAATGATACTTCAGTCACAAATTTGAGTGTGTTTTCCCCTCAGAAAGATTCTCCATTTTAGATCCTCAAGCATGAGAGGTATTGCTAAAATGACAGAGAAAAGGGATCAGAAATAGACTAAAAGGCAGAGAGGGAGGTAGAGAAGGCAGAGGGAGAGAGAGAAACAGGGACTAAGAATAAATAGCACAAAGAATATTTGATTATTTTGATCACTTTTTGGGAGCTACTTTGTTGTACATTTATCCTCACCAAAAATTAATATTATTGAGTTCAAGGAATAAAAATGAGGATGGGAAGTAGGTGTCCCCTGTGTCCTCATGTTACGGCTGGTAAACTTCTCCTGCTCTCCCTGCTGCCTCTGACTTTTCTAAGCTTTTGTCTAGTTCAGCATTTGCTCTACCACATGCACTACTAGAGCAAGATCAGCAAAGAGCCAAAAGCTGGCCAGAAGGATTATTGTGGACCCTATTCGAATTTTAGTGATTCTGAAGTTCCCTCTCATTAGTGACAGAACAGTTTGTATTCTGGTCAATCAAGTCATTATTTTCTTGTCAAGGGCTTTCCATTTAACAGCCAGCATGGACGGAGAAGGCAATGGCACCCCACTCCAGTACTCTTGCCTGGAGAATCCCATGGATGGAAGAGCCTGGTAGGCGGCAGTCCATGGGGTCGCAAAGAGTCGGACACGACTGAGTGACTTCACTTTCACTTTTCACTTTCATGCATTGGAAGGAAATGGCAACCCACTCCAGTGTTCTTGCCTGGAGAAGCCCAGGGACGGGGGAGCCCAGTGGGCTGCCATCTATGGGGTCGCACAGAGTCAAACTCGACTGAAGCGACTTAGCAGCAGCAGCAGCAGCCAGCATGGAGAGGTACATTTTAAGGATTAGCTGGAAGATGTACCTGAGGCGTTTTTCTGAATTTCTAGCATTCAAGGGCCTGGTTTCTGGCACTGCCTGAGTTGCCCACTGCATATCATACTTCTCAATCTATTCTGCTGTCCTCCCACTGTTAATTCCCTCCTTTCAGCCCATTACTTTCTCTAGATCCTCTCCTAATCTACAAACTTTGCTCTCTCTCCAGGGATATCTTAACCCTTCATTTTGGTTTGTAACATTCAAGGATTACCGAAAGCAATGCTCTCTGACATGTCACCACCGTGAGATGGTTCCTGCTGCATGCTGCCTTGTCTGCCTCTCTGCCACTGTTTCAGCCTTCTTGGTAGGTCTCAAACAAGCTCCTACTATATCAGCAAGTTTGAATTTTAGAGGCTGGTTGGCATCTATTTTCCTCACCAACTACCACAAATAAAATGTTATGCTCATAGAGTTAAAATCACCAGGAAAATACACATTAGAGCTCTGTGTGTCTCCCCTCCCCACCCCCCATCCCCTACACGTTAAAAAATGCCCAAAAA
>SJYX01019071.1:91885-124906 GCA_006410675.1 Oreotragus oreotragus | reverse complement strand
TAAACATGGCCCAATAACCATGGACCTGCAAAAAACCTTGATGAGATACAAGTTACAGAAACCCAGTTAGGATGTCAAGTATGCAAAAAAGGGCAACACACATAATGACTTGGGGATGAAAAATAAGTACTAAAAATATCAGTGCTGAATGAGTGAATGCATTCGTGGAACAAAAAAGTCATGCAAAGATTCTACCACAAACACCTACAAATGACGGTCAGCCTTTTTCTTTCTTTTTAATTCATAGATGAGCTGAATCCAAAAGGGTACTGAAAACAGGAGTGGTAACTGAGTAAACTGATGACACAGTGAACCTAAACGGGAATAGAGAAAGGGGTACATGGCAGTCTTAGTAACAAGGTTTGGGTTTTAATGCCCATGAGGATAAGACATTCTAAGGACCTGAGTTGGAACTGAGACTCCTGTGTAAAAGCCAGAATTCCTGAAAGCTTGCTTTTGAGACTTCAGAGACAGTGTTCTATGTAAATCCACCTGCTGGCAAAGGGAGACTACAAGGAACATAAACTTTGATT
The DNA here is from genome assembly GCA_006410675.1 of Oreotragus oreotragus. Lineage (NCBI taxonomy): Eukaryota > Metazoa > Chordata > Mammalia > Artiodactyla > Bovidae > Oreotragus > Oreotragus oreotragus. Next base: position 124,373 of record SJYX01019071.1, on the reverse strand, counting down.
AATAATACGTGGAATTATAAAAATTTGACTAATGAATATAGAAACATAAACCCAAGAGAAACATGCATATAAAATCTTTCCAAAGAAATACTCTTAAAACCTAAAGCCCACATGAATTATACAGAAGAATTTTAGCTCTGCCAAAGATGAGCTAAAAATAATTATAAAGAAAACAATCCACTATGAGCTAGAGACAGCAGATTCAACATACTGGAGGATTAAATATCAGTAAATTCAGGGACATCCCTGGTGGTCCAGTGGCTAGGACTCCACACTCCCAATGCAGGGAGCCTGGGGTTCAATACCTTCAGGTGATATCACTGTCTGAAAAAATTGTAAGAAATATACAGACACAAGTAAAACTAATAATAAAGTTTAGCAAAGTTTTTTCAAGAAAACTGGTAGAAAAATACCAATATTGTTTCCATAATGAAGAAACAAAACGGGAATATGTAATCATCTCTCGTCATTCCACTGCTAGGTGTCAATCCAAAGAAAGCACTTGTACACCTGCAGACAGAGATGGAAATAAGGATAATTTCTGCAAAAAAAAGTAAAAAAGCTGTAAGGGTATAAAGTGTTAAGAAAATAAGAAAGAATCGACCAAACCATCCTTCAGTAGGTATTGATATATATTCACATAATGGGATAAAAGGTAATAATTAAAAGAGTGACTTGCCAATCTGAATAAACTCAGAAACATAATGTTGAATGAAAGGTTAAGCTGCCAAAAGTAGGTTCAATATGATCATTTATCTAAACTCTCCCTAAAATTTAATTTATGAATATGTGGACATGTAGGGAAAATATGAAAATACGTATAAGAATTATGCAGGAGAATAAAGCCTCTAAATTCACATATAAACAACTGACCCTTGAGCAATGCAGGGGTTAATCCATGTATAATTTACAGTCAGCCCTCCATATCCAAGGTTCATCCACATCCACAGATTCAATCAACCATGGGCTGTTAGTACTGTAGTATTTACTATTAAAAAACATCTGCATATATGTGGAATTGTACAGTCCAAATCCACAATGTTTAGGGTCAACTGTAGTTACTTCTGTGTCTAGAACAGTAGGACTTCAGCCATATCTAGAATTACATGCCATGAAAAAGATATCTGAAGCATATGTAGCAAATTTTAAGATTTGGTCTTGATGGTAGGTACAGTGATGTCTGCTATATTATTTTCTCTGTTTGAGTTACTTCATAATTAAAAAACAACAGTGGAAAGATACTTATTGATCATGTTGACCTTTTGATCAAGTTTTCTGATATCCTTATTATAATGCCTGGAATAATGTAGGTAAACAATAAGTATTTTCGTTGATTTCATTTCTTTTGTTCCCATTGGATCTTACTCAAAATTTTGTTGCCCAATCTCAGAAGAAACTTATTCTTTTTAACATTTTGACTCCCTCCACCCATTTCTGTCCTCCTCACTGTGCCCCCACATCTGGAAACCACAAATCTGCTCTGTATTTATGAGCTTTTATTTTCCTTTTTAGATTCCACATATGTATCCCACATATTTAGATTCAACAATCAAAGTATTTGTCTTTGACTGGTTTCACTTAGCATAATGCCCTTGAGATTCATATATGCTGTCACAAATGACAGTATCTTAATTCTTTTTGATGGCTCAATAATACTCCATTGGGGGGGAAAAATATATATATATATATACACACACACCACACACACGTATATCTACAAACCACAAGTGCATTATCCATTCATCTATTGTCAGACACTGAGGTTGTTTCTATACCTTGATTATTATAAATAGTGCAGCAAGAAACATGGGGTGTTTATAACAAAAAGCGTTTACTGAATGAAATACATGAGAATCATGAAAGCCACTTTCACCTCTTTCCCTTTCAGCTTCTACTTTATGCTATTGATACTTCATGTCCTCTTTTTCTTTCTCCTCGTTTCAGAGAAGTCATTGATATGTCTTAAACTTCTATGCAAAGTAAGAACAGTAATACAGCAAGATAAACTATCTTTCCTTTCCAAGATTTTTAGACTTATATTTAGGTTTGTGTCAGGTTACAGGCATAGAAAGATTAATTGATGTCTTCTGTGGTTTGCTCTACTTGTCAAGCTCATCATTCACAGACTAGAGGCCTGACAATCTTTAGACACAGAGCTTCCAGCCAATAAATTCGGCCGCTTACTTTAAGGTTTGGTTTAACTTTTAAGAAAATTTAAAACAAAACTGCTACCAGGAGGATGGACATGGGTTTGGGTGGACTCCGGGAGTAGATGATGGACAGGGAGGCCTGGCGTGCTGCAGTTCATGGGGTTGCAAAGAGTCAGACATGACTGAACGACTGAACTAAACTGAACCAGGAGGATAAGCATGATGACAGATGACTTATTCTAAATCTCCTTTGCTGCTGCTGCTAAGTCGCTCCAGTCGTGTCCTACTCTGTGCGACCCCATAGACGGCAGCCCACCAGGCTCTCCCGTCCCTGGGATTTTCCAGGCAAGATCACTTTAAAATTTTATTTTTGTTGTGACAAAAGAGTCAGGGTTTTAACACTGAAAAACATAGTGTCAAACAATTCTATTCTTTTCCCATGATCAGTGGGAGACAGGACTCCTTTTTATTCATCACAATTTCAGTATGAATAACAGTAACTAGAACCCACAATAGATATAATATAGAGTTATTGTCTGAAAGGAGTTATTCTTGACCTTGTATGGCAAGTTAGGAGTATTAAGAGTATATGCTTGTGTTTAAAGATGAGTTCCTTGTTTACCCTTTCAAAGATGAGTTCTTTGTTTACACTTTCAAAGATATAGCTTATATCTTAACTTATATCAACACTTCTGTCCCAATGTAATCTCTATTTCCACCTGGTTTTGCAACACAAATAGGTTCACTGTTATCATCAGAAAATAAATCATCAAGTAATATTTGCCCATCTAAACTACCAAGGGATATCTATAAAGTAAAACTTGAGGATCAGCCAGACATTATTATTTGGCCCAGATAATATTATCAAAATCATTCAACTGACTATATAGATAGCTACAGTTATTTCAAGAGCTAGAAGATTAAAACACACACACACACACACACACACACACACAAACATTTCATTGATTCATAGGTTATGGTTAAACAACACATGCACTGAAAGTACCTTTTTGCCAGCATCAGTAATGGTTTAACTCAAGTGATACAGGTGATAAAACGGATCAACATGCATATTCCTCCCATACTCAAAGCCAAAAAGGTCCCCTGCCTGATTATGTAAGAACATGCTACAGCCAATCCTTAGGATGGAGAGACTATACAAGCTGTTACCAGAAAGGAAACTCAGGACATTTACTTTTCAGCTCTTCACATCATCATATTTTAAACACAATTTTCAGGATAAAAATCAATATGTTAGATGCCCTTTCTCTTGAAGAAGGCAAAAATAATACCATCTCTGGAAAGTCAACACCTTATTTTGTGAAAACCTAGAGTAGCTTTTTTTCATCATATTATTCCAAATTACCTAAAATTTTCACGTCTTTGTCTCTCTTCTATAGCAAACATTAAGGAAAGGGAGGTACAGTGGGGAAAGGATGCCAAGAAGTTTAACCAAAAGACGCTGGAGAAATTGTTTGCTGGCCCAAAGTTGGGGCATCTCAACAAAATCATTTAAAACCCCCAAAACTGCACACTATATAAGTTCTCAATATCCAGTAAAAAAAAAAAAAAATGCCCAGTGAAGATAGTTAACTCCAAGAAATTTTCTTCTTTACATTGGATCCAAGGCCAAAGGTCATTAACATCATCTATAAACCTGGTTTATTGAATTCTTGAAATATGGTATTGATTTTTTAAAGAAACAATTTAATTACTATGTTGCATTCATAATTAATAATATATTCAAATCACCACTGTAAATAAAAGAAATCTAGTAAGACACAATTATTTTGGACCCCATAGATGAATATTCTTGTTTTATGGCTTCCTATTTAAGAAATACATTGCATAACTTATTCTTTACCAATGTTTCTGCTATAAAAATTTCATTATCAATCATAAGATTAAATAATTCTATAAAATAATCCAAGTTCGCAGCATAAAACTGCTACAATTCCAGTTTTTCTGTAAAGGTAAATAAATACACCTACCTCAACAAATATAAAACACGGGATGATGGAATAACTTCGTTGAGTGTTGTTTCCTACAGCCATTTCTTACATGTAGCAAGGCTGTACCGTCTAAAACTGTCCAGGCTGAAATAGAAATAGATGGAATGGTGTAAGAACCATATGTTTAGAAGTCCCTTAGGTATGCACATAAAAATATCAGCTGCCCTTTAGATAAGCAAGCTGTGTACAAACAAGACAAAATACTGATCTACAGCACAGTCAAATCAGATTAATTATAAGTGCAGAGAAAAGAGACTAAGGTTTACTAACCATGAACAGTCTCTGAGCCTAAATGACCAAGCAGGGAGCCTCTGTGCACACAGATATAGTGAACAGAATTTTAACTGCCTGCTGCTGCACAGTGCCCGAACCCAGTAGATTGTGCAATTTTTGCTACAACACATTTGTTACTCTCCATTCTGCGTGAATCTCTTCTGTGCCTGATCCTTGCAGTTTGCAGTCTAAGGATTTATTCATTTTTGTCTTTGCCTCTTCCTTTGGAGATGACATGTAGGACTGAGGCACTAATCCCCAACTTCCTTTCTTGACCACTCTTTGCCCTTGCTCCCTTGACTACAGTGCTATTCACTATGGATTAATCCATCACTGATCCCTCTCACTGGGTTCCCTCAGCCGTGTGTGTGTGTGTGTCTGTGTGTGTCTCTGTGTATGTATCTCTGTGTGTGTGTGTTCATTCTAAACACAAAACACTGACACCATAAACATTCTCCTATAAGAATGGTGTAGTTGGGCAACAGCAGGTTATTTTAAATATTTGTTAGAACTCTTCTGTCCTGCTTTGAACTGAAAATAGCTGTGTATTAGAAGATTAGTTAATTTTGGTTCTTCTTAAAAACAACAACAAAATAGACATTCCAAGCTTTCCTGAAACTTCCATGGCCTGATAAAAAGAATTTTCCACTAAACCTTTCACTCTCTATTCAAAGCAATACTTAATATGTTTCAGGTAACTGCTCCTGAGAATTATTTTTTGTTTGTTCTGTGTCAGATTTCCCATAGTTCTTAAGGACTGTGGCAGGAAGAGTGGCCCAGGCAACGGGCTGACTGCATTTTTTTCTTAAAGGCCATGAATTAATGTTTTTTTAACTTAACTCTGTCTTTATGTCCATTCTTTTTTTTCCAAGATAAAACTTTAAAAAACATTTATTTCTCTTTATGAGAAACCAGCTTTCAATTGTTGACTAAAACTTTCTCTGATCAAATTTAACATTATGTGTGATATTAAGTCCACATCAATCACAGTGCTTAAATTATTTAATTTTTAGGCAGCTTAAATTTTTCTGTTAAAATTGGATATTGTCTGTTATAAAATACTCATAGTATATCTTTTATTTCACCATTCTATCTCATAATTAGGAATAAATAATCTTTTTTTTTACAATTAGAAAGAAACTCATAAATAGAACACATTTGAGTTGATTTGGGCAACCATGTATTGGTTTCATTTTACCTTACTTAACCCAAGTATCTTAGAATTCATTTATCAGTATTTATGATTGTTTTAACTTTTTATTTTATATTGGAGTATAGCCAATTAATAATGTTGTGATATGTTAGTATTTATGATTTAGATGAGTCCTACTGTTAACATCAACTAAATACAGTGCCTTATATCTGAAAAGTAAATTAAGTTTTTAATCACCTTGAAGTAGGTAGGGACACCAGAAAAACAAAGGCATCAGACACACCCAGTATTTTAGATGGCCTCTCCATACAATTCATAAAAAATAGCAATGAAACGGAGAATACAACACAAGCTTTGGGATATCACATAAAATTCACCTTTCTCTTCACTCTTTTGGTTCAAAACACAACCTAGCTTTTTATACATGTATGAAGACTAAATATACACACACACATAGGTATCTTTGTATGTGTATTACACTTAATTAGTAACTATAATGAGATNGGACAGGGAGGCCTGGCGTGCTGCAGTTCATGGGGTTGCAAAGAGTCAGACATGACTGAACGACTGAACTAAACTGAACCAGGAGGATAAGCATGATGACAGATGACTTATTCTAAATCTCCTTTGCTGCTGCTGCTAAGTCGCTCCAGTCGTGTCCTACTCTGTGCGACCCCATAGACGGCAGCCCACCAGGCTCTCCCGTCCCTGGGATTTTCCAGGCAAGATCACTTTAAAATTTTATTTTTGTTGTGACAAAAGAGTCAGGGTTTTAACACTGAAAAACATAGTGTCAAACAATTCTATTCTTTTCCCATGATCAGTGGGAGACAGGACTCCTTTTTATTCATCACAATTTCAGTATGAATAACAGTAACTAGAACCCACAATAGATATAATATAGAGTTATTGTCTGAAAGGAGTTATTCTTGACCTTGTATGGCAAGTTAGGAGTATTAAGAGTATATGCTTGTGTTTAAAGATGAGTTCCTTGTTTACCCTTTCAAAGATGAGTTCTTTGTTTACACTTTCAAAGATATAGCTTATATCTTAACTTATATCAACACTTCTGTCCCAATGTAATCTCTATTTCCACCTGGTTTTGCAACACAAATAGGTTCACTGTTATCATCAGAAAATAAATCATCAAGTAATATTTGCCCATCTAAACTACCAAGGGATATCTATAAAGTAAAACTTGAGGATCAGCCAGACATTATTATTTGGCCCAGATAATATTATCAAAATCATTCAACTGACTATATAGATAGCTACAGTTATTTCAAGAGCTAGAAGATTAAAACACACACACACACACACACACACACACACAAACATTTCATTGATTCATAGGTTATGGTTAAACAACACATGCACTGAAAGTACCTTTTTGCCAGCATCAGTAATGGTTTAACTCAAGTGATACAGGTGATAAAACGGATCAACATGCATATTCCTCCCATACTCAAAGCCAAAAAGGTCCCCTGCCTGATTATGTAAGAACATGCTACAGCCAATCCTTAGGATGGAGAGACTATACAAGCTGTTACCAGAAAGGAAACTCAGGACATTTACTTTTCAGCTCTTCACATCATCATATTTTAAACACAATTTTCAGGATAAAAATCAATATGTTAGATGCCCTTTCTCTTGAAGAAGGCAAAAATAATACCATCTCTGGAAAGTCAACACCTTATTTTGTGAAAACCTAGAGTAGCTTTTTTTCATCATATTATTCCAAATTACCTAAAATTTTCACGTCTTTGTCTCTCTTCTATAGCAAACATTAAGGAAAGGGAGGTACAGTGGGGAAAGGATGCCAAGAAGTTTAACCAAAAGACGCTGGAGAAATTGTTTGCTGGCCCAAAGTTGGGGCATCTCAACAAAATCATTTAAAACCCCCAAAATTGCACACTATATAAGTTCTCAATATCCAGTAAAAAAAAAAAAATGCCCAGTGAAGATAGTTAACTCCAAGAAATTTTCTTCTTTACATTGGATCCAAGGCCAAAGGTCATTAACATCATCTATAAACCTGGTTTATTGAATTCTTGAAATATGGTATTGATTTTTTAAAGAAACAATTTAATTACTATGTTGCATTCATAATTAATAATATATTCAAATCACCACTGTAAATAAAAGAAATCTAGTAAGACACAATTATTTTGGACCCCATAGATGAATATTCTTGTTTTATGGCTTCCTATTTAAGAAATACATTGCATAACTTATTCTTTACCAATGTTTCTGCTATAAAAATTTCATTATCAATCATAAGATTAAATAATTCTATAAAATAATCCAAGTTCGCAGCATAAAACTGCTACAATTCCAGTTTTTCTGTAAAGGTAAATAAATACACCTACCTCAACAAATATAAAACACGGGATGATGGAATAACTTCGTTGAGTGTTGTTTCCTACAGCCATTTCTTACATGTAGCAAGGCTGTACCGTCTAAAACTGTCCAGGCTGAAATAGAAATAGATGGAATGGTGTAAGAACCATATGTTTAGAAGTCCCTTAGGTATGCACATAAAAATATCAGCTGCCCTTTAGATAAGCAAGCTGTGTACAAACAAGACAAAATACTGATCTACAGCACAGTCAAATCAGATTAATTATAAGTGCAGAGAAAAGAGACTAAGGTTTACTAACCATGAACAGTCTCTGAGCCTAAATGACCAAGCAGGGAGCCTCTGTGCACACAGATATAGTGAACAGAATTTTAACTGCCTGCTGCTGCACAGTGCCCGAACCCAGTAGATTGTGCAATTTTTGCTACAACACATTTGTTACTCTCCATTCTGCGTGAATCTCTTCTGTGCCTGATCCTTGCAGTTTGCAGTCTAAGGATTTATTCATTTTTGTCTTTGCCTCTTCCTTTGGAGATGACATGTAGGACTGAGGCACTAATCCCCAACTTCCTTTCTTGACCACTCTTTGCCCTTGCTCCCTTGACTACAGTGCTATTCACTATGGATTAATCCATCACTGATCCCTCTCACTGGGTTCCCTCAGCCGTGTGTGTGTGTGTGTCTGTGTGTGTCTCTGTGTATGTATCTCTGTGTGTGTGTGTTCATTCTAAACACAAAACACTGACACCATAAACATTCTCCTATAAGAATGGTGTAGTTGGGCAACAGCAGGTTATTTTAAATATTTGTTAGAACTCTTCTGTCCTGCTTTGAACTGAAAATAGCTGTGTATTAGAAGATTAGTTAATTTTGGTTCTTCTTAAAAACAACAACAAAATAGACATTCCAAGCTTTCCTGAAACTTCCATGGCCTGATAAAAAGAATTTTCCACTAAACCTTTCACTCTCTATTCAAAGCAATACTTAATATGTTTCAGGTAACTGCTCCTGAGAATTATTTTTTGTTTGTTCTGTGTCAGATTTCCCATAGTTCTTAAGGACTGTGGCAGGAAGAGTGGCCCAGGCAACGGGCTGACTGCATTTTTTTCTTAAAGGCCATGAATTAATGTTTTTTTAACTTAACTCTGTCTTTATGTCCATTCTTTTTTTTCCAAGATAAAACTTTAAAAAACATTTATTTCTCTTTATGAGAAACCAGCTTTCAATTGTTGACTAAAACTTTCTCTGATCAAATTTAACATTATGTGTGATATTAAGTCCACATCAATCACAGTGCTTAAATTATTTAATTTTTAGGCAGCTTAAATTTTTCTGTTAAAATTGGATATTGTCTGTTATAAAATACTCATAGTATATCTTTTATTTCACCATTCTATCTCATAATTAGGAATAAATAATCTTTTTTTTTACAATTAGAAAGAAACTCATAAATAGAACACATTTGAGTTGATTTGGGCAACCATGTATTGGTTTCATTTTACCTTACTTAACCCAAGTATCTTAGAATTCATTTATCAGTATTTATGATTGTTTTAACTTTTTATTTTATATTGGAGTATAGCCAATTAATAATGTTGTGATATGTTAGTATTTATGATTTAGATGAGTCCTACTGTTAACATCAACTAAATACAGTGCCTTATATCTGAAAAGTAAATTAAGTTTTTAATCACCTTGAAGTAGGTAGGGACACCAGAAAAACAAAGGCATCAGACACACCCAGTATTTTAGATGGCCTCTCCATACAATTCATAAAAAATAGCAATGAAACGGAGAATACAACACAAGCTTTGGGATATCACATAAAATTCACCTTTCTCTTCACTCTTTTGGTTCAAAACACAACCTAGCTTTTTATACATGTATGAAGACTAAATATACACACACACATAGGTATCTTTGTATGTGTATTACACTTAATTAGTAACTATAATGAGATTTCTTTCACATATAATTCACCCATTCAAGTGTACAATTCAATGATATTTTAGTAAAGTTACGAAGTTGTACAATGATGAACACAAAACAATTTCAGCACTTTTTCCTTCACCCCCAAAGAATTCTCATCCCCACCATCACCCTACTCACCCCTCTCCAGCCCAGATAGTCACTAATCTACTCTTTGTCTCTACAGATTTGCTTTTTCTGGATATTTCAAATAAATAGTATCATATAATATGTGGCCTCTTGATCTGGATTCTTGTACAAAACCAAAGCATGTTTTTGAAGTTGATTCATGTCATAATGCACATATCAGTAATTTTTCCTTTTTATTGCTGAATCTATTCCATTGTATGGATATAGAACCTTTACCAACTGGTGGAAATGTAGGCTGTTTCTAATTTTTGCTGTATCCAACATTAGGTTGTATCCAATATTATCGTTATCCAGGGATGCTAAGAACTCTTGTGTTTATTTTCATTTCTCATTGTCATTCTAGTGGGTGTGGGATAATATCTCATCGTGGTTTTCATTTTGTAAATAACAAATGATAATGAGCATCCTTTTAAGTGCTTATTGCCCATTATTCTATCTTCTTCTGTAAAATAACCAAATCATAAAAACACAAAAGATTTGAATATTTTCAAGATAAAAACATTCTTTGTGTATTTTGGACACAAGTCTCTCACCAGAATATATTTTGTCTTCTGAATATTAATGTGCTTTGTTATGGATTCCTTTAGGTTTATCCTGCTTAGAGATTTCTTAATACTTAAGTCTATCAGTTTAGGTTTTTCCCAAGTCTGGGGAATTTTTCAGCCATTATTCCTGGAATACTTTCTTAACCCACTCTCTCATCTCCTTCTGGGACTCTAGTGACATGAATATTAGATCTTTTGTTGCAGTCCTTCCATCATGTCCATGAGACTATTACCCCATCCTCACCCCAGTCTATTTTTTCTCTGTTGTTCAGATGGGGTATTTTCTGTTATTCTGTTCTCAAGTTCACTGATTCTTTCCTCCATCATTCCCATATAGTGAGCTGTTGTTATATTTCTTAATCCTAAAATTTCCATTTGATCTTTCTTTCTATTTGCCATTCCTTTGCTGAAACTCTTTCTTTGCTGAGACTATTTTTTCATTTGTTTCAAGCATGTCTACAATTAAAGTATTTTTGTGATGGCCACTTAAATTTTTGTCAGACAATTCTATACCATCTTGTTTTAGGTGTCTCTTAATGATCTGTTCTTATTCAGTTTGCCATCTTCTTGGTTCTTGGTATGCAGAGTGATTTTTTATTGACCTTGGGTTGTTACCTTATAAGACTAAAGATTCTGTTGAAAGCTTATGTCTTTTTATACCTCCTCTGACACTCCTCCAGTAGATACAGGGAATGTCGAAGTCCAGGTCCTCTACCTGGCCCCCTGTGATAGCTAGTTGGTGCGTGGCCCCTTTTACTAGGCAACAGGAGAGTTCTGGCTCCTCCGTAAGGCCCACCGATACCACCAGAGCCGGGAGGGGGTTAGGTACCTCTTTATTGCTCCCCACATGGCCTCCACTGACACTGTGGCTTTGCTAATGCTGTGTAATGGTAAAACTGAATTTCCACTAGGCCTACTCTAATACCATTCCAGTGAGGAGGAAGTAAGGGTGCCTCATTACTGCCTGATGGGGGCTGAAGTCTAGGCTCCTCCCGTGTTCTCCCCTGACACTGGAACAGGGGTGGGGGCCTACTTGTTATTGGCCAGCATGAGTTAAAGTCTTGGCTCCCGACTTGGCTTTCTCTGATATAACCCCAGCAGAAGTTTGGAGGAGTCTCCTTATAGCCTGGCAAGGGCAGAAGTCCAGGGTCTCTGCATAGCCTTTGCTGATAGAGACGAAGATAGCACTGCAGTTTTTTTCTGTCGTTTTGTATCTAGTCAAAGGGTTATTTTCTAGAAGTTTTCTGCACTGCTAGGCTGTCCTTTTCCCAGTGCTTTGGCTAGAAAAGCAGCAGCTTTTCTTGGGGCTGTTTCATCTGAGAGCATCAGCATCCCAGTTTGCTAGCTTCTCTGATATCCAGTCTGAGATACGAGGCAAAAAGAAATCCTGGGAACTCAGTATCGTGCTGGTTCTTACGTGAAGCCTCCACCAGTCCACCATTCCTTCCTCTGAGCTTTGTCTGTTTATGTGTAACAGTCAAGATTTTTGGTTGATTGAGTGGGAGGAACGGGGAAAGTACATCTTACTCCGTCCTTTCAGAAGCTGTTAGAAGTCTTTTTCAAGGGGCACCGCAACGGCAGGGACCAAAGTTCTCATGTAGCCCAGCCCTGCTGTGTTCTCATGAATTTGAGTCTTTTTGTGCCCAAGGTTTCAAAATATCAGAATAGCAACATTTGTTTATTTGTGAGTCCCTAATTCATGGCTGGTATCCCATTAGGCACAATTAGAAGTAATGAATTAGCACTTAGTAATGAATAAACACTCTGTATTTAAGGGGCTAATAGTCATCAAGAAAAGGCTGTTATACTTGTTGGTATATTTTTTGATCAGTTATAAGAGGGATAACGGCAGCATGGACGACCAATTCTAACTCTGGAGGTCAGGGAGTTATCCATTTGGCAGAGGAGATACACTGTTTTGGACCCACTACTTTTAGAAGCCTATGAAAATGTTTTAATTTCTTTTAAAATAATAAATGTTTAGGTTAGGTAAAAAATATTTAACATATTATTAAATTCAGTTTTATACCAATTCGACTATAAAATATAAATTTTAATTTTAATAGAGAAAGGGGTCCACAAAGGCAAAATTGCTTAGATTCCACAAAAGTAATGAGATAGTCCTCGTTGGGAGAAAGTTAAGGAAAAGTTTCTTAGAGAAGGCTATTTAAGTTGTTTAAAATAAAGGTAGCTGCTCCCCTATCAGAAGAGGACAAGTGAAGTATTTTTAGCTAACGGGAACAGCAAAAGCTAAGGCTCCAAAGATATAAGTTGACTTAACATATGTTTGTGAAGATAAAATCACCACCAGCTCAAATGTATGAAAACATTCAAGGTGTTACTAAAATTTGTTTATGTACATGTAGAATTTTATGTACAAACTCAAACTCAGAAGTTAGAAGACCTCACGGATAAGAAATACAAGATTGGTCCATTTCTATATCAGATAGGAGCATGGGGAAAAAAGAGAATATTAACAGACTACTGTTTCCTACTAATTCACTGAGAGCTCTTCATTTCTAGGCAGTAAGTACTTTATAAATCAGACCTGTCCAATAAAGGAGTCAATGACATCTCATGTGTTTCCACTGGATTTTCCATGTAATTCCCTTTAGCTCATGAGAAGTATAACAATTCTTAGTTAATCCAGGACAAATGCACGAATAATGGCTGATTATAAAGACTCTGTTTCAGTGAGACTCAGAATGGATATGGATGGAGCACAGTCATAGATAGATGAGGATAAACCTCACTGATTTCTATGTTATGCAAAGCTAGCTCCAGTTGACCAGTCAAATGAAGCATCAATAGCAAAGAACAAAACCCTTGAGAAAGAGTCCCCATGATTCAGTGGACCTTCTGCCCAGCCTTGGTGTGAATTCAATATTTTCAGTGGCCAAAGTCACAGCCTGAGGTTCTTCTCAGCAGCCCAGAGTCTATGATTTTAGGGATGCTAGACCTTGCTCTTTTTATACAGAACATTTTAAGCTAATTTTGCTCAAAATGCGATGGTGATTCCTTTCAAAGTTAGGATGATATGAATTAATTGAGTTTACTAAAACAAAAGTCTAAAAAACAAATAGGTAACAAGGCCACCAAAAAGGTATTTTTATGAGTAGCCCCAAGAATTCTGCACTCTGAGGCCACACTGATTTAGGACAGTGTTTCTCAACCCCATCACTGTTGATATTGTGGGCTTCATAATTCTTTGTTGTGAGGGGCTGTCCTGAGCATCATTAGATATTTAGTTAAATCTCTGGCCTCTACCCACAAGATGCCAATGGTAGCAACCCTCCTCCTCAAATACTGTAACAACTTAAAATACCTCTAGACATTGCCAGTTATTCCCCTCCAAGGTGGGAGGGAGCAGGGGATGGAGACAGACCAGGGGGAGAGCCATTAATTTTAAAGGATTGAAAGCAGAGGCCCTGGGACATTTGAATTTTTGAGCTGATGAAGAACTTGCTTCACTAAGGATAAAGGCCACATTTTAGCACAAGGAGACAAATCTATTGCTGTTCAGTACCTAACAGAGGGAAATATGGAAATTGCTGAGATGTCTTACTGGCATTTGTGGGGAAACAAAGGGCATCTCATGTCAGAGACCATGATTGGAGTGATAATAAAGCTATTATAAGTGGTATTACTACCACTTTGAACCTCTAAAGAAAGCAGGGCTGTTTTATACAGTGAGGCCGTTAAGCCCAAGGGCTGATGAGTTGTTTTACAGTCCATGAGAATATATAAGCAATAAACAAAAAAGGCACCAAAGCTCTGTAAAATCCAATGAATATATACACGTATACCTAAAAAAGTAAAATTCTTGCAATTTCATTACTCAATTTAATGTTAACAATCTGAAAGTGATTTATAGGCAAAATTCTTAATTCTAAAAATTCCTTTGCAAAGAAACTTTAACTGTAAAATTGGTGACTCAGAAAAATAATTTCCAAAGAAAAGTCATAAAAATCTTTTCATTTTGCCACAAAATAAAGATGTACTGTCAGATCATTCATTATGTGTTTATCTTTGTATGGAGTGAGGTCTCAAACAGTGAGTGTCAGAAACAAGCTTAAACAACCTTAAAATAGCCCTGGAGGGATTCTGCTTTCAGCCAAGCGAAAGTAACTAAGACTGGATTTCATGCCTGGCATAACTGAAAAATAGAGACAAAATAAATGAGCCGATGGTATTCAAGACATTGGCTGTGAGGCAGTGAAGGGCAGTGATCCCTGAAAGATGGGAACAAACAGAGGCAAGTCTGCAATTGGCCTTGCTTACTGCCTGGAGAGTATCTCTAGCCCAGGGCACAGAGAAGAAAACCCGGAAGAATGGCCTGTGGTCTCCCTGAGCTGATCAGACAGCATTGGGAATGTGGGGAGGCCCAAGTGACTGGAGTTCACAAGGCAGAGGACCAGAGAGGAGAGTTCTGCACTGAGAGAGTTGGTTGCCCTGCTGAGGTCCCCTAGGTGGAAGGGTCCCCAACCTCCAGGATCTGAGGTGGAGCTGATGTAACAGTAATAGAAATAAAGTGCACAATAAAGGCAATGTGTTTAAAGCATCTTGAAACCACACCGTCCAACCCCCAGTCCGTGGAAAAACTGTCTTCCATGAAATCTATCCCTGGTGCCAAAAAGGTTGGGGGTCTCTGCGAATTTTTGGCAGAGTGCTAATAAGTATGGGAGAAACTAGCTAAGGCTGGGAGGGAAACCATTCAAAAGGCTTAGAGTGAAATTATCATCAGGGCTCACACAAGGCCAAGAATACTTCCTGTTCCCACCAACCCAAATGAAAAGACACCTAACTCATCAGAGAGAAGGTAGAAGACTTCAGTTTAGGTAAACTAATAACTCCGATATGAAAACATTCCTTATCCAGGGACCACAAGTATTCCTTACAGAGTTTTTTTCCTTTGTTACAGGATACTGAAAACTTACTGAGATTCTGGACCACTGAATGACTTGTTTTTCCCCAGTGTCAGGGGGCCCCAGAAGCTAGAATATCCATGACTCAGGTCACATTAAAGGAACCTCTGACATGAGTTTTACAACACTCAATGTGGTGAAACTTTCTAGGATTTATTCAAAATTGGGTTGGCGTAGGATTGAAATGAGATTATGTCTAGCAAGGGGAAAAATGGGACTTTTTTCTACATGATCCACATCTTAATTAGAGGTACGGCAGAGGGGATTAGAGTAGAAAAGGGAAAATTAAAAGGCAAAAAATGAGTTATGCGAGTTACATTTCATTTTGTTCCCCTGTACTAAGGGTGAGCCAGAATCCCCTAATCCAGCTCATCTTTAACACATGGTAAATAGGCATTAACTTCCCTGGTGGCTCTGAGCTGCCCCTCACTGTTCTGGATCATTTCTATTCAGTACATTATCTCCAGCCAGCATCTCAGTAGGCATTTAATTTCTCGAAGCTGGAAAACCTTTTTTTTTTTTTGAAAGCAACTAAGACATTAAGAGATAGGAACAAGTCAAATGAGATTGCAGATGAGTGTAAAAGAGATTTCATCACAAGATGATGTGGGATTTAAGACTGTATTACTTAGACTTTCAAGAGAAATGCTGTACTCTGTTCAATTTTAGAGATGCTTTTCAAAGCTTGTAAAGATGCTTTTCAAATCTTGTGAAAAATGACAAAGTGGAAACCCTACATCAAGGAGAGTAGCACTGACAACCTCTTTCTTTGTCCAGTCTCCCCTCCACATGCCTCACCCACAGCTGGATCCATGGTCCAGCCCTTGAGCTAGCCCAGCATCAGGCAGAGACAGGAACATGAGACCTACAGCACAGGGAGCTCTAGAGTTCAGTCAAATCTTTACAAAATAAAAACCTGGGGGAGGGGGTTGGTCTGTGAGGATGCCAGGGCCCCAGATTGGTCTTGAGTCGCTTCTCAGACCCGGGCATACTTCCAGGTTCTCTCTGGGCTCCCATATAACACTGGCCAGGTCTGTATGACCAGCCATTAGCTTTGTTCCTGCTGCTTAAATCTGATGAATCTCTCTCATACCTCAATCTCTTTTCAGGTCTGCCTGTACACTCCGGTCTGAACTGCACCCAGTAACTAGGACTCAGATGCCCATTTTTCTAGGTGAGTTCTTTGAACCTGTAAGTTATACCTGGTTCACACTTTAGCCCTAGTCCTGAATGGATAGTCTGCAAGACCACCACTGCCCCTTGCTACGAGAGGATGACTTGACACCTAGGAGTACCAAAGATGGACCTCTCACAACTAAGGCAGAAGATGGCCTGGCTAATGACTGAGCTTGTTAATTTTTTTTTTGACTATGTTAAATCTTTCTAGTCTCATTTTGTAACAATCTTCACCTCATGCCCATCCCCAGCCTCCTGGTACTCCAGCCACTCAGTTTCTGCAACATGCTCAGCCCTTTTCACCTCTGGACTTTCTCATGCACTCCAGCATGGAGAATTTTTCCTCCTCCATCATTTGCCCCACTTTCAGATTTGCAGTTAAACACTTTTCAATGGGAAAGCGTCCTTAATTGCCTTGACTGGTTCAGCTCTATTACACACTATCATGCTCCTTCAGAGTATGTATTGTGTAATTGCCTAATATCTCTTCTTGGAATGTTTGCCTTGCTCACACTGTAACTTTAGTAATTTTCACAGACCTTGCACATTGTGTAGGTGCCCAGTAAAAGCTGACACTACCAGTGTGCCTAAGCCACTCAGCTCTGTCGTTTGACTTCACATTTGCCCTGGGTCCACTCCTTACTCCTGACTCAGTCCTCATCTGGATCTTGGTCAGTCCTTTCCAGGTCCTGCATGAACTCAACAGTATAGGTTTTGGGTCATTTGACTCACCTCAACTAGCTAAGACCCACTATATCTTGGACCCAAAATGCAATGAAGAATAAAGTGTCTGAAAGTCCTAGAAATTAAAACATAAACCAGAACACATTTTAAAATGTAAAATTGAAAGGGGAAATCATTCCACTGGATTCCACCTCTGGTCCTTTTGAGTGTTAAAAAACATAACAAAACTGCTTCACACGGCTGCTTTAAAAGGTACATGCCTCCAAGGTAAAAGTTTAAATTGGAAAAAAAGAATCCAAATCTATCCAAAAGTAAGCCAACTCTGTTACAGACTGATCTTCTAAAAACAAGGAGCATAGGGATGACTCAGACCACAAAGCTCAGCAGGCGACCTGAGACAGCTGGAGGAAAGCAGAGAGCTTGCAAATGTCAGACTTGCTGATGGGAAAAAGGACCCAGGGCCATCTGATAACAAGACAGTGCCCAGACCAGAAGGTCAGTCCTGAATTTCTTTTTCAATCAGTTCAGTTGATACTGTTTACCCCTAATTTTCCACTAGAAAAAAGGGAAAAAACAAAAAACAAAAAACAACCACAAAACAAAACCTGGAGTAGTAGCAGGACTCAAAGAACTTTTCTTAATTACAAAGTAAAAGTTAATGTTTCTTTCAATAAAATCAAAGGCTAGAAGGAAATGAAGTTTGACACGCAGTTAAACTGAAACCTTGAAGTATCAGAGCAAGAACCAGAAGTATGCATGCATGTGCGTGTGTGTGCACGCACATGGACTGGGATGGACACACAGACACACACCCTTTCCCCTCAGAAAGGCTTAAAGACAGGGAAAGTTCCAGACAAATGTTGTGCTCACAGCTTAAATTCTAGAGAAAAGAGGTAGGGAATATGCTGAATTGCTCTTATAAAGTAGTGAATATGATTTTTAAATATAATTAAGTACAGGTCTACCTTGATTTATGGTGGAATTAAATCCTGATAGACCCATCATTAACTGGAAATAGCCTAAGTAGAAAATGTATTTAATTCACATTAACTTACCAAACATCTTAGCATAGCCTAGGCTACAGAACACTTACAATTAGCCTGCAGTTGGGCAAAGCCATGTAACATAAAGCCTGCTTTACAATAAAGTACTGACTATCTCAAGTAATTTACTGAATACTGTACTGAGTATGAAAAAGAAAATGGTTGTATGGGTTCAAACTGGTTGTATCAGTTGTTTATCCTTGAGATCATATGGCAAACTGGGAGCTGCAGCTCAGGACCTTGCCCAACATCAGAAGACACTATACCTCATTTGCTAGCCCTGGAAAAGATCATAGTTTGATCTTCAGCCTTTCTGCTGAGAATGGCTTTCACACCATTACAGAGTTGAAAAGTATTAAATCCAACCATATTAAGTCGGGAACTGAATGTATTTATATTCTCCTGCATCTGGCTCTAGTTATTAAATTTTAAATATAATTTCAAAAGCAATTGAAGTTAACAAAGTTTGTAATGATGTTATGATCTGTTATAGGACTGACTATATTAAAGGTAAAGATTGTTTTATTGTGGTCTCTCACATCATTCCAGTGAAAATTGCCCATTGATCAGATTTATAATCAACTTGCAGTATGCTACAATTTGTTCTAAAATGTACCGTATTTTAGAAAGGCTCTGATGTACCTAATACCATAACACCTTTTACTAAACTATTCTGAAGACAAACATTGAGAAAAGATGTCATTTTGTCCATTCACTTATCAATGAGGCTTTATTAAGTATCTACTAGGTACAAAGTCTTAGGCTTTGAATAATGCAAATGTGAGGAAAACAGACATTGACAGCCAGTCGCTTACAAGCTAGTAAGAATGCAAATGCAGTCAAGTGCAGAGTCTACTTATAAAATGATATAAATGATGAAAATTCATAGGAAGGAGAGACTGTTTCCATGGAAGATATCTGAGGTGAGCTGATGAGGACAGGAAGTTATGGACATGCCCAGGAGACAGATGGATTTCTAGGTGTTTTACTGGTAAGAGCGAAGTATGGAGCAGAATAGCCCAGACCATATCTATGACATGGAGTTATGGTTAGGCAAGTTTCCTCTATATCTAGAAGACTGGCACTGGATTGTTCAATGCAAGCTAAGGAGTTTAGATTCATTTAATTGGCTTTTGCTTACAGAATATAAGAAAGGTGATAGTGGGTGAACACTGGAGTCAGCAAGACTTATGAAGGCTACAGTTTTTCCAGTAGTCATGTACGGTTGTGGGAGTTGGACCATAAAGAAGGCTGAGCACCAAAGAATTGATGCTTTTGAATTGTGGCGCTAGAAAAGACTCTTGAGAGTCCCTTGGACTTCAAGAAGATCAAACTAAGCAATCCTAAAGGAAATCAACCCTGGATATTAATTGGAGAGACTGATGCTGAAGCTCCAATATTTTGGCACTTGATACAGAGCCAATTCATTGGAGAAGACCCTGATGATGGGAAAGATTGAAGGCAAAAGGAGAAGGGGGCAGCAGAGGATGAGACAGATGGTTAGATAGCATCACCAGTTCAATGGACATGAATCTGAGCAAACTTCAGGAGATAGTGTAGGACAGAGGAGCTTGGCATGCTGAGGTCCATGGGGTCACAGAGTCGGATATGACTTAGTAACTGGACAGCAATAACAAAACAGTAGCCATTGTCACCTAAGTAAGACATATTTAGAACCATGCAAGACCTGCTTCAGTCTAGTCTTTTAAAAATATTTTTGAGATGCACAGGGAGGAGAGGTAAATAGGAGTGCCTGTTCGAACTGGGGCCTCTGTAAAGCGGCCAAGAAGGGAATGTGTTATGTTATTAAGGTCAGAGGGACTAGAGTGCTTTTTCAGACATCCAAGTCATTGGTTCCTGCATTTCCCTTTGAATTTGGTTCTGATTCCCATCTCCACAGCCACTGTGGGTTTCTAATGATCGAAGACATGAGATCACTAATTAAATGGAGAGGAAAGAAGCAAAAAGTTCAAGTCCAGCATGAGAAACTGCTGGGGAAGAGAAGATATGCCCTGCAGACCAGAATTCTAAAGAAGCTGCCCAGAAGAGTCCTTTTGGGGGTGGTGGTTCCAGGACATTAGACAGCCCTTTATGGTCCTGCCTGCAGGGATGTATGTCACAAGCTGTTCTGAGCAACGGGGAGGCTGTGATACTGTTGTTCTGCCAAGCAAGGCTGCACTTTCCAATTTAAAGCTAAGTTGCCCAGGAGCCAAGCTGTTTGTTGTTGAGAAGACAAGGAGAGAAAGAGCATGTGTGCATGTGTGTGTGAGAGAGAAAGACAGAGACAGACACATCCAGGAGTTCAGATAGCCAGTCTATCCCCACATCAACTCTCTGGAACAGAATGATTCTATTTTCGTCATTAGGCCTGCTCAATCTTTGGGTGCCCTCAGAAATCACTGTAAGGAAGTCCCTACGCCCTCATGACAGGGTAATTAATTAGCTCTGTTGGACCCTGTTAGGGTCTCACAGGAGACAGAAAAAAGCATTGAAAGGAATCCCCTTTCAGCCCAAGAGATTTCAGAGAAGGATTAGACAACCCTGGCGTAAGCCTTGGTTTGCCTGCTGTGCAACCAGAAGGCTGCACATATTCTGTGCCTGACCCAAACTTATAATTTGAATGAGTATAATAACAATGATAATATTGTCTGCTAGTCTCCTTGATAAATATGTTTTGAGAACTTTTTAACCCATGCCATAACTCTATGCAGAGTTATGGTCTTAACTTTTACGTTTAACACTATAATATTCCTTGAGTTAATTTGCATATGGCATGGAAATATGCTGACCATTCTTTTCAATATTGCCACCTGCTTCCCTCATCTCATCCTTCTTACTCTAGTCTATTTTCTCTTTTATACATATCACTTATCATATGCCATAATTTATTTATTCATTATGTTTATCTTCCTCCAGTGACCAGGATGTAAGTTTCACGACTCCTGTTTTGTCCACCAGTTGTACCCTAAGTTTCTTTTGCAGAGAAGACAGGGAATAATTACAAGTGAGATAAAGACAATATCTCTCCAGGACCTAATGGGGAACCCAACATAGTTTAGGAGTCAGGAGAGTCTCCTCTAAAGAAGTGATCTTGGATACATAAAAGATGGTATTGTATTCCTGTCAAAGGGAATAGAACAGGGGAACTTCCTGAAATGAGAGAAAGCATGGCCACACAGCTGCAAAACACAGCATCGGCAATGGACACACGATGAGGGTTGGGATGAAAGGGCTCATGGTGCAAGGCTGGGGAGACACATTAAAAAGTTTGAGATTTGTTCTAAGAACAATGGTAAACTATCGAAAGGCTTTAAAGAAGAAAACAGTCATGCCCCCCGTTTGCTTTTACTAAAGACAGCTCGGGATACAGAGAATGGTTTGGGAGAGTGGGACAAGAGTGACTGTGGTGGGGTGGCCAGTGGAAGGATCCTGCTATCTCTAGATAAAAGGAGAAGGTAGCTGGGGTTCAGGCTCAGGCAACAGACACAGACAGGTCAGTGAACTCAAAAGACCAGAAGAGCAAAAAACATTTAATTATCGATTAAAATAGTGGTGGGGATATTTAAATGCCTTTTTAAATGTAAATCCCGAGTACTACCTTACTTGTGCTGCCTCCAGGGGTGATGGAGAGCTTTGTTTCCTCTCCTGTTAAATCAGCCTCTCCTTCAGTCTTTCCTCCTGAGTCCCAACTGTGTCCTCTCAGCCTTCATCTGGCCCAGAATCGGGCACAGCATGGAACAGACGATTCTTGAGACTCACCTCACAGTATCTCATTTGAAAATACCGTGCTTACTCAAGAGAGGGGTGATATATGCACACTTATGTGTGTACATGCATCTGTGCTAGTTACTTCAGTCATGTCTGACTCTTCTGCGATCCTATGGACTGTAGCCTACCAGGCTCCTCTATCCACGGGATTCTCCAGGCAAGAACACTGGAATGGGTTACCATGCCCTCCTCCAGGGGATCGTCCCAACCCAGGGATCGAACCCACATCTTATATGTCTCCTGCATTGTCAGATGGGTTCTTTGCCACTAGTGCCACCTAAGAAGTCCACGTATACTTACAGTTGATTCATATTGTTGTACAGTAGAAACTAACACAATATTGTAAAGTGATTATATTCCGGTTAAAAAATAAATTAAAAATATACAGTGCTAAAACAACGAAACCAGTAACTTACTGGAAATCCACCCATTCCTTAAATAAGTAGGGATCCTTTAACATATACAAATGCCCTTCCTTATTTTCTTTTTGCCTGTCCAACTCCTCTGTATCCTTTAGGACACAGTTAGAAAAGTCAGTCATTCACAACAATCATGCTTTGATCTGCCCATAAGCTGTGAATGCTTACTAGGTGAACCATTGATTTGGCGTTTGGTCACAAGCAATGTTAGGATGTGAGAGCTGGACCATAAAGAAGACTGCTGAAGAACTGACACTTTTGAATTGTGGAGCTGGAGCAAACTCTTGAGAGTCTGCTGGACTACAAGGAGATCAAACCAGTCAGCCCTAGAGGAAATCAACCCTGAATATTCATTGGACGGACTGATGCTGAAGCTCCAATACTTTAGTCACCTGATGTGAAGAGTTGACTCATTCAAAAAGACCCTGATGCTGGGAAAGACTGAGGGCAGGTGAAGAAGGGGGCGACAGAGGATGAGATGACTAGATGGCATCACCTACTAAATGGACATGAGTTTGAGAATACTCTGGGAGATAGTGAAGGACAAGGAAGCCTGGTGTGCTGCACTTCATGGGGTTGCAAAGAATCAGACACGGTTTAGTGACTGAACAGCAACAAGACCCTTACCAGCCCACGGTTCCCTTTTGTATTCTCATTTTCATCTTTCACTCCAAAATTCTTAGTTAACTTCCAGTGGGAAAATGGGCTATCTTTTCTTCCAGGTTATAAACTCCCTCACAGCATCTAGCCCAGTGCTAAATGATAATATACAGAAAGTGTTTATGGTTATTCCACAGAGAAATGTGCAGAAGGTGACTATCAGGCTGCTTAGCTCCAATCCCCGCTCCTCTCACATCACCAATGTGAGATGCCCAGCTGGGCATCAGGTGGACAGTCAGCAAAATGCTGGCCATAGTAACTTGTCAAGTCTCTGTGAAGACTCTGTGATTAACCAGAGTCAATTCATGAATATTTTTTCACATTAGAAGGAAACTGAATGAACTCAAACTATTGATCCAATTTCAGATCCATAGAGTCACCTGTCCTTTTGGTAAAATTACTTTAAAAATCCACTAAGTTTTCTTTCCTTTCTGCCTTCCCATTTTTAACAGAAACATTTATAAAGGTGTCAAAAGGTCAGGATTAAAGTAATAGCAAACTATATATAGAATTCACTTAATATTTATAACCACTCTGTGAAATATACAATTCATTGTTGGATCTTGTGGGGGGAAAAAACAGACAGTTACAGAGAATTTAAGCAGAGCCCAGGATCACATACAACATATGTGATTTATAACCTAGGTATCTGATCCTAAAGTTTGTGTACTCAGTAACTGTACCATTTTCTTCTCCAGAAAAATGAAAAGGGAAGCAAAGGGCGTAATTTACATCCCTGGTCCCAGCTTGCTAGCTAACGGTTAGTTTGCTCTTTAATGTGCTGGTTCTTTTTATATTTCATTAGACATCCAGGGATTGTGATCCCCTAATGCAAGCCCCAAGCTTCTCCTGATTTTATTAAAAAAATTTTTTTTTAAATTTATTTGGCTGTATAAGGTCTTAGTTGCAGCATGCGGGCCCTCCAGTTGTTCAATGCTGGCTTAGTTGCTTCCCGGCCTGTGAGATAGATCTTAGTTCCCCGCCGCTGCTGCTAAATCGCTTCAGTCATGCCCAACTCTGTGCGACCCCATAGCAGGGATCAAACCCAAGTCCTCTGCACTGGAAGGTGGATTCTTAACCTCTGGACTACCAGGGGAGTTCTTCCCTAGTTTCGCAAGAACTTTCATAAGTTGTGGCCCATGATACCTTCAATGACTATACTTAGGAGACCCCTCATCCTCTTATCTCACTGAAATTCCACACTTCAGAGGATCATAAAATTACTTCAGGGACTTGATGTTATTCTGTGGTCCAAGCCAGAGTTAGCTAAGGATAAATCTTAGCCCCTCAAAGGCACCTGTTTACTGATTGACATTCACTGTCTATAAACAAGCTTTGGGATGAAGTGCACCCTTGTTCCAATGTTCTCGCCAAGTATCCCCCTTTCTCTCTGCACTTTGCTGATGTGTAACCTACAGAGTGAAAGCTGGGTAGGTTAATTAACAACCTCCCCAGCAGCCTGATGTCAGTAGAATACCACCAGGGTAGGGACTACCTTCCTGGGACAGCGTTAACCCTCATCACACGAGTAAATGTCACTCTGCATCTGGATGACAAAGTCTCAGGTTCCAGGCCTTGAATACTACTAGCTTTGGAGTCTGACAGGTATTGGATCTGGACCCCAGTCACAAGGAACCAAGTACATAAACTAGAGTAAGCCACCGTGCCTTGCTGTGTTTTCTATTCCTTGGTGTTACTGCGGCTGTACTGCAGTAATTGGTGTGAGGAGTAATTACATGGCGTGTGCAGTGGTTAGCGCATACCAGGCATGAAAGATCACGACAGGGACTTCCCTGGTGGGCCAGTGGTTAAGACTTTATGCTTCCCATGCAGGGGGCACCGGCTCGACCCCTGGTTGGGGAACTAAGATCTTGCATCTTAAGGGTGCGGCCAATAAAATAAATAAAAACAAATAAAAGTGTTTTTAAAGAGAAATCTCACTACACCCCTTACTTGCGGTCACTTTTCTACTTTTGCCCCTCACCCACTGGAGCAACAGAGCTGTACTATCCCACTTAACGAGAACGGACTGTTTGTAGAGAACATTAGCCATACTTATTAAACATGCTTCTTCTTCACCCAGACCTAAAAAGGCTATTAATTACTGAGCTTTGGCTAATTCTCCGGACGCCTAATTTGTTCACATCTATTTTCAGAAAACCTTCAGATTTGAATATGAGTTAATTTCACTATTTTATTTTCCCCTCACAGAGAAAGCATGTGCAGTGGAACAGATAGCCAGGCACGGGGTACATTGCAGCCAGCGGGACTTCATGAGGAGGAAATTCATTCTTGAGACTGGAGGAGAAACATGGGTAATGAGATAAGGAGAGCGATGAACCAAACAGCAAGGAAAATTAAAAAGCACTTGAGGGTTCTGCCTGAAGCTCTTAATTAACCATATTCTCCACAACACAGAGCAAATCCATCTGGGCAACCCTGGAAGTAAAAACATAGCACGTAGCTCTCGGTGATGGGTCACTGCTGGCAAAGTGGTAGGTCAAACACTGAAGATATGAGAAGCCCCCAAACGCCAAAATCAAAAGTAATGGTGAGGCTGAAGCTAGAATGCCCTAAGCTTAATGAACGAATAAATTAACTTCCCTCAAACTTGGCACATCATGCTAAGAAGACTTTGCCACAACAGCTCTTTAAAAAAAAAATGGGATTATACATGTTTCAATGCCATTCTCCCAAATCATCCCACCCTCGCCTTCTCCCACAGAGTCCAAAAGACTGTTCTATACATCTGTGTCTCTTTTGCTGTCTCTCATACAGGGTTATCGTTACCATCTTTCTAAATTGCATATATATGTGTTAGTATACTGTATTGGTGTTTTTCTTTCTGGCTTACTTCACTCTGTATAATTGGCAAACCAATACAGTATTGTAAAGTGAAATAAAATTTAAAAAAAAAATGGGAAGAGACAGCTGCAGAAACATGGATGGCAGCTGCAGCAGAGAACTCCACAAGTTCTGCCCTCAGCAAATAAAGCCAGCAGCAGCATCATTTGCTTTGTCCTCGGGAAGCCAGTCACTTTTGCCGCTGCCTTGTCGATGAGCCCAAACGGTTTCTACCCAAAGCATTTTATTTAGGGCTTTTATATGAACACAAACTGGGTGCCATCCAAAAATCTTACATCCTAAAGTTTGGGCCAGGCAGAAGATATTCCTGCTGTTTACGGGGTGGGGATAAAACACTGTCAGGCTGTGTTAAACCATGCAGACACACCTGGCTAAAAAGTGAAAACCGCAGCCAACAGAAAGATTGTTTCCTGGATACCCAGTGCTGAATGACATAACACGGCCTAGCTCACTGCATCTTCATTTCAGAGCTCCTGGATATTATTTTACCCTCCTTTGACAGCTGTGGGTATTGAGGCCCAGAGAGGTTAAGCAACTTGCCTCATGTGGTTCGCAGCTAACAGGTATTAGAAGCTAGGATATAAACTACGCCATAGGCGTCCAGCTGCTGCTGCTGCTGCTAAGTCACTTCAGTCGTGCCCGACTCTGTGTGACCCCATAGACGGCCGCCCACCAGGCTCCCCCATCCCTGGGATTCTCCAGGCAAGAATACTGGAGTGGGTTGCCATTTCCTTCTCCAATGCATGAAAGAGAAAAGTGAAAGTGAAGTCGCTCAGTCCGTCCGACCGTCAGCGACCCCATGGACTGCAGCCCACCAGGCCCCTCCGTCCATTGGATTTTCCAGGCAAGAGTACTGGGGTGGGGTGCCATTGCCTTCCCCAACAGGCGTCCAGAGGTAACCGAATTCCATCTCCTTCATCATGTTAGCTCCTCTTTCTACACACTGCTTACCCAGGATAGCCAGGCTATTCATACTTGGGGAGACATGGAAATGTTTACCCTAAGTGAATACTATGAATCAAATACTCAAAATAACAGAGTCTCAGAGCACGAAGCTGCCTCATGAGTCATCTAGTCCAAGAACCCATCCTATGCTTAGAATTTCAGAAAAGGACTTTTACACAGTTTGAAATAAGGCAGTAACTTTCCAGAGAGGTGAGGTGTCTTGGGGTTGGGAAAAACCATTTACGAGACACTCTTTTCTCCTCCTTTTAATAAATAGCATATTTTGAATGCCTCCTGTGTGTTAGGCCATGCTAAGTTTCAGTATTGCCTTAAGAAACCTCATAGTAATATTTTTTTTTTGCCACCTAATATTTTTAACTTAAGGATATTTCCTTTACAGAATTTTGTGGTTTTGTCATACATCAACAAAAATCAGCCATAGGTACACCCATGTCCCCTCCCTCCTGAATCTCCCCTCCAACTCCCCACTATCCAGCCCTTCTAGATTGTCACAGAGCCCATGTTTGAGTTTCCTGAGTCATACAGCAAATTCCCATTGGTTATCTATTTTACATATGGTATTGTAAATTTCCACATTCCTCTCTCCATGCATCTCACCCTTTCCCTTCGCCCCTCCCACCATGTACTTAGGTCTGCTCTCTATGTCTGTTTCTCCACTGCTGCCCTGAAAATAAATTCTTCAGTACCATAATCTTTCTAGATTCCAAATATATGCATCAGTAGATGATATTTATATTTCTCTGACTTGCTTCACTCTGTATAATAGGCTCTAGAAGATATTCTACAATAATCTTATAAAGCAAGTTCTATTATTCATATCTCCATTTTACAGATGCAGAAACAGGCTTAGAACCATTGCATAACTTGTCCAAGGTCACGCAGCAAGTAGGCCTTCGTGCAAGGATACAAACGTAGTTTATTCATGTGGTCTTCAAGGTATGTGGAGACACATAGTAAAATAAGAAGTGAACCTAATGACTTCCTGCTCTTCTCTGTCTTGACGTCAGCAGGCAGTTGCGATTATTTGCAAGTTTGTGGCAGGTGGCCAATAACCCAACACTTTCTTCCATCTAAGGTGAAAGTGTTAGTCCCTCAGTCATGTCCGACTCTTTGTGACTCAATGGACTGCAGTTCACCAGGCTCCTCTGTCCATGGAATTCTCCAGGCAAGAATACTGGAGTGGGTAGCCTATCCCTTCTCCAGGGGATCTTCCCAATCCAAGGACTGAACCTGGGTCTCCTGCAATGCAGGGGGATTCTTTACCATCTGAGCCACCAGGGAAGCCTTTCTTCTATCTAAGGTTTGTTCAAATACTTCTCTAGTTTCCTAGGGTCAGAACATCTTGGGGCAACTGAGCTAAGATATTAACTATCACTTACTGAGCCTGTATTTGAACATCTCCAGTGAATAAAAACACTTAAAGCTTGTTCCCTTTAAAAGCAGCTCTGATGATCAGAAAAATCATACTTATATTCAATTGACAATGCAGTTCAGTTAGGAACCTCCCACTTGTGTCTCCCATAGGGTCAAGGGCAAGAAGTAATGCTAATGAAGTGATATTTCCAAAAGCAAAGAGGTTTAATGCTATTTATTGAAGCACAAGTGATCTTGAAGGAAATTGAGAGAGATTCTTTTTCAAGGACAGCTTTAATAGCTGAAGGAGAATAACATTTTATATCCAGCCAACCATCCAGCTACAGACAACTTGTCACACTAAAGTGGTTAAAATTTTTTTAAAATATTTCAATGACATTTTGAACAAACATAAAAGGTTAGAATGAAAAAGGAACTTAAGGACTTTTTTGTAGAAATCACATTTGCATTTAACTTGAAATTCTTTCCAGTCCGATGATTTTTGCATAAATATTTATGGACTCCTGATAGCTAATTGGATTATAAGCCTTTGATCCAGGAATTTGTCCAATTTTATGCTCTCCATGAAACCTGAGCTCTTTGCTGATATTGGTTCAGTCCATGTTAAATAAGCAATTGTTTTTAACATCCTTCAAGGCTACATTTTAAATTCTCACGCTGTTCAAACTACATCATGAAAATTATAATACTTACAACAAATGAAACAAAAAAATTTGGACGAAAGTTTGAAGACACAAATACCATGATAAAATGGATTTCTCATGTGAAAACATTCATTCTGATCAAAGAGTACTAAAGTACCAAATGCCCTCAAAGCAAAGAGCAAAAAGCACACATCATATCATCACCAGGCAGCCTTTCACACGGACGACTTCATGTGATCCCCATAGTCACCACAGAAGTGGAGATTACCATTCTATTTCACTATGAAAGAAGCCAAGGAGTAGAAAGACCGAGCAAGCCATTCAGCGTCATGTAGCAACTGAGCAGAAGCACCCCTTGAGCCACTCCTCTGATGTAACCCACTGCTATAGTTGCAGAGAAAGGCAGCTCTCAACTACCTGGAGGGAATCAATGGCTCGGTCCATGTTCTGCCTGCTTCCAGAAGGTTCATGCTCTCCCCAGGTCTACACTTGAGCAATCTCAGCAGGTTCGCAGGAGGCTTTCTCATTGACACTTGGCACTCTCACTCCAACTTCTTACGGGTAAAGCCCTAACCACCACCACCTTTTTCTTGACATAGAAAGCCTTGTATTTTGTTTAGGTACCATTATGTCACAAGAAGCAAAATAATCCCTCCTTGCAGAAGAATCTTAAATTACAGTCTGGAAAGTGAGATGTAAAGTTTGTGTTACCAACACACAGCTTGGAACACAAGTCCTGCTCGGTTTAACCAGCCCAGCCCCTCTCCGCTCCAAGGATGTCTTTTGCATCATGTTCCTCTGTGTTTGTGTGTGGAAGAGGCCATGTTATCATCCTCACCTCCCAAAACTCTGTTCTTTTGCACTACAGCTCTGGTTAGCCACTGCTTTTCATTCATCTCTCTTAGCTTCTTTGTTCCATAGAACATTTTTAAAGTCTGTATGAAAAAATAAATATATGTGGCAAGTTTAAAAGATCAAATAAAACTACCAACTTATGACCCCATTAGTGGTCTGCCGTTTTGCCTTTTTTCACCCTGATGCCCCATCTTTGAGAGGCCATCACTTTGAAACATTATAATTGTTTCTTTTCATATTTAGTAACTAGACTCACACATTAAAGGACAAATAAAGTGATTAGTATTATGTACAGAAAAAATCATTTTCAGTTTGATCTAAATCTAAGAGAAGTCTAGAAGAAACTTATACATATAGGCATGCATCACCACAGCCTAAACTACCACTCATATCTTTCACAAGACAACACAAAGTAAATTTGAGGTTAATGCCTATATTTGTCTCTATAATAAGAGCCCAATATTATATGACTTAACTTGAGGTTATCAATTTTGTAGGGTCTTTTGCACCTTCAATCTCACTCCTAAAATATCTAGCCCACCCCACTGAAGAGTGTAAATTTCTATGTACTTAGTCACAAACTTTTGGTTTTTCACAGTACAATACATTTGCCAGGTGTTTTTGCAATATCACTTAGGAGAAAGCAAGTAATACCTTCTATAGACTGAAAATGGTTTTGTAATCAAGATTTTTAATTACATATATAAGACGGGGAATAGATTACTATTTAAACATAATTTTCACTCTTAAAATTGATATATGATGAAGATATTAGTCAAATTTAGTGCACACACACAACCAATTACATGAAATGTAATGGAAAATCCACTCAATCCCATGCCTCCGCTCACACAGCAAAGTCTATCTTTCAAGCTGTAAGAAAGCTGTTGTGGTCCAGCACACCCGCCCTATCCCATGGATGGAGGAGCCTGGTAGGCTACAGTCCATGGGGTTGCAAAGAGTCAGACACGACTGAGCGACTTCACTTTTTTCAGTCCAACTCCCACCCTGCAGCACCTACAACATCTCTTCACCAGGGGATATTTTACCTGCAGCAGCAGGTGTTCAGCCACCTGTAATGCAGGCTGGAAGCACAGGGAATTAAAACTCCTGAAAATAGCAACTCCTCAACCAATGTCTGGTCAGAGAATAAAATGTCTGAGCTTCACCCCTTGGGATGAGAAAACTCCTGCACCTCACACTGTTTCTAGACCTTCCCTGTGGGGTTAAGCACCAGTCACCCACGTGGTAGCTGGTCTGAGAGTTTATCTTTTATTGGCTAGCTTCCTCCCCTGTCCCGCTTTTCTACCTTCCTACTGTTATTTCCTGCACTCCTCAAGAAACTACTTGCTCTTTCCTTCATGTTTCAGCATTGGGGGGCATCGGTTTCTAGACAGAGCCACACTAAGACGAGGGCCTCCTTCCCTTATTCTGGTCTTATGTCCCATCTTGCTCTCTGCTCCTGTGACGACTTCTTCCAAAGAGCCAATTTTCTCCCACTCTATGAAAAAACCCTCTTGCACCCCCCTTCTGACTACCATCCTGACTTCCTCTCCCCTGTCTTTATCAACCAGTCTACAGAGTGCTCTATATGCTGTAAGTTTCTCATCTTCACCAACTGTAATCTGCTTTCTTCATCCATCTCTATTGAAGCTCTTTTCATCAAAAGTCGGCAGTGACCTAAATGCCAAACCTAACACTTTCACTTCTCTATGTTACAGAGACCATCTTCTCTAAAATTCATTAACCTTGATTTTTGTGACCTCAGTCTCTTGATTTTCCTCTGATATTTCTGACTATTCCTTTGAAGACTGCTTTGGATTCTATTCTTCCACAAACTGTTTAAATGTTGATGCCTCCCAAGGCTTTCTTCTCAAGTGCTCTTTTTATCATACATGCTCTTCTTTTGTAATTTCATTGATTCCCCTGGTTAACAGTGCTGAAATCCATATTTTTCAGGATTGACAACTCTTGAATTTAGATCCATATATCCCTTTGATATATTTACAGACATCTAGACATGAAATTAAAAGATGCTTACTCCTTGGAAGAAAAGTTATGACCAACCTAGATAATATATTCAAAAGCAGAGACATTACTTTGCCGACTAAGGTCCGCCTAGTCGAGGCTATGGTTTTTCCTGTGGTCATGAATGGATGTGAGAGTTGGACTGTGAAGAAGGCTGAGCACTGAAGAATTGATGCTTTTGAACTGTGGTGTTGGAGAAGACTCTTGAGAGTCCCTTGGACTGCAAAGAGATCCAACCAGTCCATTCTGAAGGAGATCAACCCTGGGATCTCTTTGGAAGGAATGATGCTAAAGCTGAAACTCCAATACTTTGGCCACCTCATGCGAAGAGGTGACTCATTGGAAAAGACTCTGATGCTGGGAGGGATTGGGGGCAGGAAGAGAAGGGGACGACCGAGGATGAGATGGCTGAATGGCATCACGGACTTGATGGAGGTGAGTCTGAGTGAACTCCGGGAGATGGTGATG